>PITA01025860.1:0-23634 GCA_004023965.1 Spilogale gracilis
GTCACTAGCTATCAGGGAAATTCAAATCAAAACCACTCTAAGATACCACCTTACACCAGTCAGAATGGCCAAAATTAACAAGACAGAAAACAACAAGTGTTGGAGAGGCTGCGGAGAAAGGGGAACCCTCTTACACTGTTGGTGGGAATGTAAACTGGTGCAGCCGTTTTGGAAAACAGTGTGGAGATTCCTTAAAAAAATTAAAGATAGAGCTACCCTATGACCCTACTACTGGGCATTTACCCCAAAGATATGGATGTAGTGAAGAGAAGGGCCATATGTACCCCAGTGTTCATCACAGCAATGGCCACAATCGCCAAACTGTGGAAAGAGCCAAGGTGCCCGTCAACAGATGAATGGATAAAGAAGATGTACATATATACTATGGAGTACTATGCCTCCCTCAGAAAGGATGAATATCCAACTTTTGTAGCAACATGGACTGGACTGGAAGAGATTATGCTGAGTGAAATAAGCCAAGTAGAGAAAGTCAAGTATCACATGGTTTCAGTTACTTGTGGTGCATAAGGGGTAATATAGAGGACAGTAGGAGAAGGAAAATAAATGGGAAGTAGGGTAATCCAGAGAGGGGAAAAGAAACAAGAGAGACTTTGGACACAGAAACAAACGGAGGGACTTGGAGGGAGGGGATGGGGGGATGGGAGAGCCTGGTGGTGGGTACTGAGGGCACCTAAAGCATGGAGCACTGGGTGTGGGGCATGGGCAATGAATCTTGGGACACTGGAAAAAAATTTAAGTAATAATAAAAAAAAAGGTAAAAAAAAGAAAAAGAGAACATTTTACTCTGTGTTATGGCTCACATCAAAAGAGGCAGAACTCCAACATAGGTGCTCAATAGGCATTGGCGAGTGGAGTAATTGTGCTGCTTTTAATGTAGTTCTTAGCCAGATCTAGAGATGGTTTGCCAAACTGAGGGACTTGGAGGGAGGGGATGGGGGGAATGGGAGAGCCTGGTGGTGGGTACTGAGGGCACCTATTGCATGGAGCACTGGGTGTGGGGAATGGGGAATGAATCTTGGAACACTGAAAAAAATTAAATAAATAAATAAATAAATAAATGAATGAATAAATAAATAAATAAATAAATAAATAAGATTAACCAGACCTAGAAATACCTATCTATAGATCATAGATGCGACAGAAACAAAAGGTCTCACACAATGTCTAAGCATCAGGTCTACTTCCAGACCACTAACCTAACCACCGTCCAGTTTCCTGGTAAAGTCCTAATACAAGGCTAGAGATGAAAAGCCCTCATTGGCAACTGGGTCAGGATCCCTCTCACTCATGAGAGCTTTTTCTGTTTCCTTGCTTAATAAAACTCTATCGCTTTTCTCACTCTCCTTTGTCCTTAAGAGTCATTTTTTGATTCCTCAATGCAAGAAACTCGCTCTCCTGCTTCACATCCAGACTCTACTTATGACGGAAAAAATACTGTATAAACCCAGTGTTTGAGAGCATGGATTATCAAATTAGACTTTCTGAGTCTGAATCCCAGTTTGCCCAGTTAGTAGATATGTGACCTTGAAATAAGTTTCTTAACTCTTTACCTCAGTATTCTCAACTATAAAATACAGTGCATTTCCATTTCGAAAGAAACATTCAGGCTAAAGCAGAGTTGAAAATTGGGGTGGGACAAAGGAGGAAGCAGGATCCTCAGTTAGGAGGCTTTGTTGTGTTCCCCTGGGGGAAGAGGAGCCCCTGGACCACATGCTGGCCACGGAGACTCCCTGTGGAAAAAAATTTATCCTGCTGGACAGACCTCTTCTCATTCTGAACATTTAACTGTTACCTCCTCTTGTGTTTTTTCCCAACATTTTTACTATTCCTTCATCCCCCAAATAGAGATCTTTTATTTCCATCTTTGTACTCTCATAGCATCCTTAACTATCTTTATTATTTAAAAAAATTACCTTGAAATAATTTTAGACTAATGAGAAGTTGCAAAAATGGTACAAAATTCCAACAACCTCTTCACCCAGCTTCCTCTGATGAAGTCACCTTACATGACCATAGTACATTAACAACATCAGGAAACTGACATTGGTAAACACTCTTAACTATACACCTTACTCAGGTTTCTTTAGGGTTTTTGTTTTGTTTTGTTTTGTTTTAAAGATTTTATTTATTTGACAGAGAGAAACACAGCCAGAGAGGGAACACAAGCAGGGGGAGTGAGAAAGGGAGAAGCAGGCTTCCTGCCCAGCAGGGAGCCCGATGTGGGACTCGATCCCAGATCTCCAGGATCATGACCTGAGCCGAAGGCAGTCGCTTAACCAACTGAGCCACCCAGGCGCCCCAGGTTTCTTTAGTTTTTACATGCACCTTGTGTTGTGTGTGTTTCTATAAAATTTTATCTCAAGAATAGATTTGCATCATTATAATCTTGTTATTTCAAAATATTCATATATATGGAATCACAAAGTATGTAACATTTTAAGACTTGCTTCTTTTATTCAGCATAATACCCTTGATATATAACCAAGTTGTTGGGTCTATCAATAGTACATTCCCTCTAATTGCTGAGTCATATTCCATTGCATGGGTGTATCATATTTGGTCTACCAGCTCATCCATGAAGGATAGGGAGAATGTTTCATGTTTGGCAGGTATTATAAATAAAGCTTCTCTGCATGTATGGTATGATGCACAGGGTGTTACAGGCAAACAATGAATCATGGAACACTACATCAAAAACCGATGATGTACTATATGCTGCTAACATAATATAATAATAAATAAAAATATAATAATAAATAAATAACATCTACGAAGGTGATTGCTGGATCATATGGTAAATGTAACTTTATTAAAAACTGCCAAGCTGTTTGCTGAAAGGCAGCTGCTTTATTTTGCATTATCATCAGCAATGTGTGAGAGATTCTCATTGCTCTGAATCCTTGCCCAAAGTTGATGTTGTCAGTACTTCTTATTTTAGTCTTTATAATAGGTGTCTGTCACCTAATTATGACTTTAAGTAGCCTAATGGCTAATGAGGCTGAGGAGCTTACTGGTCATCTCTATAATTTCTCTTGTGAAGTTCAAGACTTTGCCCATTTTCTGACTGTTGTCTTCTTGTTATTGAGTTTAGAAGGTTTTTTCTTTTTTTTTTCTAATTTTTATTACTTTTTAAGATTTTATTTATTTGACAGAGAGAGACAGAGATAGTGACAGATAGGGAAAGAGAGCAGCAGGAGCAGGGAAGAGAGGGAGAAGTAGGCTCCCATGTGGGGCTCAATCCCAGGACCCCGAGATCATGACCTGAACTAAAGGCAGACGCTTAACTGACCGAGCCATCAGGCACCCCTAGTTCTTTATTTATTCTGACCACAAGTCCTTTATCAGATAATGTGATTTGCAAATATTTCTCCCCATCTGCGACATGTCCTTTCCTTCTCTTAAAAGGATCTTTCTCAGATGAATACCCAATTTTTGTATCAATATGGACAGGACTGGAGGAGATTATGCTGAGTGAAATAAGTCAAGCAGAGAAAGTCAATTATCATATGGTTTCACTTACTTGTGGAGCATAAGGAATAGTATGGAGGACATTAGGAGAAGGAAAGGAAAAGTGAGTTGGGGTAAATCCGAGGGGGAGATGAACCATGAGAGACTGTGGACTCCAAGAAACAAACTGAGGGTTTCAGAGGGGAGGGAGGTGGGGGATGGGAGAACCTGGTGGTGGGTAATTGAGGGAACATATTGCATGGAGCACTGGGTGTAGTGCATAAACAATGAATCTGGGAATACTGAAAAAATAAAGTATTTTTTTAAAAAAAAAGGATCTTTCTCAGAGCAAAAGTCTGTAAATTTCATAAAGTTTAATTTGTTGATTTTGTTTTATGGACTGTGCTTTTGGTGTCACACCTAAGAACTCTTTCCTAAGAACCCTCAATCAAGAAGATTTTCTATGTTTTCTTCTAAAAGCTTTATACATTTACGTGTTACATTTAGAATTAATTACCATGTAAGGTGTAAGTTTTAGGTTGAGATTCATTTTTGTGCCAGTGGATATTCAATTGTGCTAATGTCGTCTGTTGAAAAGATTGTCCTTTCCTTATTGAATCACTTTTGTACCCCTTGGCCATACCTGTGTAGTTCTATTTCTAGACTTTTTACTTTGTTTTTGTCACACTGTGTTTTAATTACTGAATTCCTTGTCTCTCTCTTTCTCTCCCACTGAACTTGAAGTGATGACTATGTTTTTCTCCACTCTGCCTAAAGGGCATTTGGCACAATATCTAGATCACAGTAAACATACAATGAATAAAAGTTTATTAAATGAATGAAAGAAACTTGGCTGCTTTGGTTTTTATAAGTGATAAAACACCTAAGTCAGCTCACACTTTTGAGAAGAAGTAAAGAGCATTTTCACTGGATTATCTGTTATCCTTTCCACCATTTTTTCAGCAGCCATCTGTTCATGTCACTTAACAGCTTTTGAATCAATCAAGATATTACTATATTCTGTGTACTATGTGTACAGAGGTACTTGCTCAAAGGGAACTACACTATGAGATATGGTCTTTGCTCTTTAGAGAATGGCGTCTCACAATGTGGCATAATAGGAACAAGGAAGGACTTCATGGTCAAGTAACACTGAGGTGAGCCCTACATGGCCACTTACTAGCCATGTGACTTTAGGCAGGTTATTTAATTTTTAAAGCCTCAGTCATTCAATAAGTGTGATGGTGATGATAACAGCACACACCTTACAGGTGTGTTGCAAAGATGAAATCTTAAGATGCAATGAAGGCCTTAGCACAGGATCCTCCTTGTACTTAGTGAAGGCTTAATAAGTTCTACCTGTCATCATTAATGTCCATTTACTAATGCTATAAATAAAAATTTTTATTATAGATAATATCACTATAACAAAGGAAGAGTTCTTTGAGGAGGACTTGACCAGTCTCTAGCAGAGCGAATTAAGAAAAGCCTCTGTTCAGGGGTGCCTGGGTGACTCAGTCATTACATGTTTGCCTTCGGCTCAGGTCATGGTCCCAGGGTCCCGTGATCAACTCCCGCATCCAGTCTTATGCTCCATGGGAAGCCTGCTTCTCCCTCTCTCACTCCCCCTGCTTGTGTTCCTTCTCTAGCTGCGTTTCTCTCTATCAAATAAATAAATAAAATCTTTAAAAAAAAAGAAAGAAAAAGAAAAGCCTCTGTTCCATCTTGCAACCTAAGTCAAAATTACAAATCTGTTTTCAATACCACTTACAGTCAGTGGTCCCTCTGATTTCTAGCTACATCACCAAATTTGATATAAGCAAGCATGGGGCATTTTCAAATCAGCAGTAACTGCATTTTTCAAAATTGTGTCAGTAGAGATAGAAGTATTCATGTAATAAAGAGTGAAAGTTGCTAACTTAGCAGGCTACATTTTGATTATGGAGGACTGGTCATCCCAAAAAGTTAAACTTTCTTCTTCTCTCAGGAAACCATTTATGCTTTGCAGTAGAAATGATACTTATGTGAATACGATTCTCTTTGCAATCATTAATCACATCTCTGTAAAGATCCTAACAATCTCAAGTGAATTTTCTAATTATTCTATGCTTTCTGTGAAGCCATTACTCTAAGTGCTAGTTTTAAATAAATGAATACATAAACATTTGGTGTTTTAACACATTTTCCACCCTTCATAAATACCCAATATGCTTTATCATTTCTGTATGAACTTACATAGTTCTCTTCTGGAGACAGATCATAATGGATTAAATGACAGTGAACAGTTCTAATGCCTCAAAGCTTTCATTACAACAAGGTTATGGGCCATGGGGAAGTAGCAGAGGGCTGCTCTTTGCTGACTTCTAAGACAGTCCCCAAGCAGAGATGTCTGTGTTCTGATGGCCAGTCCTCTACTGGGAAGTCCACAAGCATCTTTAAACATTGAACCTTTCAATTAAGAAAGTCCACATCATATCCAAACAGCATCTGCTGTGTGACACTTGTGCAAACACTATTTATTTATAAAACCCATCGATGCCAAGTGTGTCAACTACAGATTCCCTGAAAATACCACCCAAAGAATCTGTGGCTGAAGTAAAGACAAGCTTATTGCTTTCTGCAGTAAGGAGGACCACTACCCTGAGAGTCTTAGTAGCATACCAGAGGGGAGCAGGAAAAGACAAGATTCTTAGGAGGCTTGGGGTGTGGTTTAAGGTGAATTTTTCATTGGCAGGAAGTGAGAGTGAGGGACTTTGACTGGGACTGAGCAAAGTTCATGACAAAATTGTTAGGATAGGTAGAATGAGGAGTGGCCAGTTATTAGCTGAATCTCACAGAGAGACCTAGTATGGAGAGGACTAAGGAGGTTAGCTGTGTGGTCTATTATTAAAAAAAAAAAAAAAAGAAAGGATGTTCCATAAATTCTCAAGATAAGTAATTAAGTTATTTTTAACTTTATCTTCCCAAGAATTTAGGAATTTCTTGGAATTGACCTGTTAATAAAGTGAGCAAGCTGTGTGATTCCAGCTGGTTTTGGTTCTCATAAGAGGGATACACATGTGATTAGGGGTGTAAAGACCTCCTGGCCTCCCAAACTCAACACCAGCACCCCTGGTTCAGAGATCACTGAGTTAAGGCATTGATGTCTCCAGGATTTCTCTCTTTAAATAGAATTTCTCTGGAAAGTAGTAGAAAAATGCAATGTTAAAAGTATGAAAAATTAGTCAATAATTATAGATTATTAAATTATTAAATTCCTTCATGATGCAACTATTAATCAGAAGTCATTCCTCTGAAAGGCCCTGAGGAAGGGGCACAGAAGTAAATGTTCTGAGGGAAGCTGTGTGCCAGATGGAAACTCAAATCATGGCGTCAGGAGGATGGGCTGCTGTTTTGATGGATGGTGTGGGTGACTGGTGTAGTTAGAGTACTAATATGGGGAGAAGTATTGAAAAGACTACCTTCTCATCTTGTCTCTCTAGGAGACGCTCAGTGGTTCCTGGTTAGTTTGTCAGGGGACTCTTCCCTGAGCATTACCTCCCCTCCTCTCATAAAAGCATTTCCTGGGGTTTCCAGCAGGATCACATGTGTAGGCTCAGCATCATGTACAGGTGGTTTTCACTATGATGGAATTTGGGGGTTAAAACAATACAGAGGTTAAATAAAAATAAATGTATACATATAAGCCATAACCCCATTTGTGTAATTCAACTCCAGTTTATTTTTACTCTGTCTTTTCTAGATCACCGTTGTTTTCCTATTTTATTCCCCGGTAGTCAAAAGTCAATAATCCCTTATTGCATTTCCTCTGTAGTACTTTTCCTTTCACATGAGATCTGTTTTTTCTCTTCATCTTCCTTTTATCTTTCCAACGAAATATAGATGACAGATTTGTTAAATCTATATATTAATTAAACATTATAAATATGTAAATATATATTTAATATTTATATACAAATTATATGTAATATATTATAATTAAATATATAATAAATGTATAAATAAGTTATATATCATTTAAATATATATCTATAGATATAGATATACACATAGATGGATCTCTAACATGGCCCCAGGTCAACTCCCTTAAATTCAGGAAGAAACACTTTCATAGCTACTATTTTCTAGATTAAATCCTTTGACAAGCCTTTTCTCTCCATACTGCTGACAACACAACTCCATTCACCTGAGCTAAAGCTCTAACAGGCATCTTTCAACCTTCACTCAGCCCAGAACCTCCTCTATCTCATTTGGGAATTCCCTGACTTTTTAAAGATTATTAGAAAAACTGATGCCTTCAGTTTCTCAAGTTTTGCCTATCTCATATTCAGTCCCTGTCTTTCTCATCCCCTTCTGAATCTACTTATTTTCCGAAAGTTTTCATTTTATTTCTATTTGTGGAAATATCTTCTCACCTATCACCACCACTAACCCCTCCAGCATCACCAACACATTAGGTTGCCAGAGCTTTATTCTACTAGCATATTAAAAAAAATTCTTCAGTGGCATAGATGATTGCCCTGAAAATATTAATACTTTTAAATAAAATAGGCACCTAAAGATACATACATGTAAAATCATTTTTTTGTTATGAAAAACATGGCATCCTAGTAGCTTAATTATTGAAGTAAATAAAAATGTTGATGCTCTTGGTATTTTGCTTCATGAGGAATGTATCCTGAGAAAAGGAAATTAGAAGAAAAGTAGAAAGGGCCATATGCAGCTTCTGTAAGCCATGTTAAGGGTGTAAGGATTTCATCTAAAATATTCAAAACCATTAAAGTGTTTTAAGCCAGTGATGATAATTTGTATTTTGCCAAGCTATCAAGTAATGAGTAGACTAAAGGAAGTTGAGAGTGAATATTGGGAGAAAAACTAGAAGGCATTCCATCAGTAGTCAAAGTGACAGAAAATAATAGTCTTATTTCCAGCAATGGTAGAGGGCACAGAAAGAAGCCAAGAAATTCAAGATAACTGGTGGATATTAATAAGACCTGGTGATGAATTATATGACAGGAATTGCTGGAGTGGATTCCTATTTATCTGACGTACAAAATACACGATGGAAGGTATCACCACCACTCACTTAGATAGGAATCTCTAGAACTGCACTGTCCATTATGGTAGACATATGCTAGCCACATTTGAATTGATCAAAATTACACAAAATTTAAAATTCAGTTCTTCAGTCATACTAGTCTCATTTTAAGTGCTCATTAGTCACATGCATCTGCTGTGTAACAAGCTGACCAGTGCAGATACAGAACATTTCCATTACTGGAGAAATTTCTAGCAGGCAACATTGAGCTAGAAGAGTACTACTTAATAGTGAAGCCCAGGGGCTGGAATTCTACTTATCTTCTCAAGGTTCTTTTACTTATGATTATACCCAATGCCAAGACACTCAGATGTATGCTCTTCAGCTAAATGCACCAACTCACTTTGGTATTCTTTTTCCATAATGCTTTGCCCAAAAAGCAGTATAAGGCTGGCTTAGTCGATCGAGCATGCAACTCTTGATCTTGGGGTTATAAGTTCAAGTCCCACTTTGGGTATAGAGACTACTTAAAAATATAAATTTTTAAAATGAAATCTTGCCATTTACAATGACGTGGATGGGACTAAAGGGTATTATTCTTTGCAGAATCAGTCAGAGAAAGACAAGTATCATATGATTTCACTCATATATGGAATTTAAGAAACAAAGCAGATGAACATAGGGCAAGGGAAGGAAAAAAATAAAGTAAAATGAAAGCAGAGAGGGAAACAAACCACAAGAGATTCTTAACTGTAGAAAACAAACTGAGGTTTGCTGGAGGGAGTTTGGGGGGAAGCGGTAACTGTGTGGTGGGCATTAAGGAGGACACTTGATGTAATGAGCACCAGGTGTTATATGCAACTGATGAATCACTAAACTCTACCTCTGAACACTATATGTTCATTAATTGATTTTAAATTTAAAATCTTTTGAAATCTTTTAGAAACAATAGAAAAAATAGATCAAGCATGAGTCAGATAAAACAAACTACAATTAGCTAAATCCAACAAATACTAGGAAAGTATAACTCCTAGATATTATAAAACATGTAATCCTAGGCACACACAGGAGGAAGCTCTGAGATGCAAAAATCACTTAGAAATAAAAGGCTTTTGAATTTTGAGGATGGATAGAAAATACATCATGAGAACTTTAATGGGGTATTGTAGTCAGTTACTTTGTGCTGTATGGATCTAAGTTAGGACTCTTCTGGCCATGCCCTTCCTCAAGATAAGTGTGTGAGAGAGACAGAGACAGAGACAGGGACAGAGAAAGAAAGAGAGATAGAGACCAATGTACTAATTAACAAGTAACACCCATATGAAGTTCCATCAGAATTTTAATAATAGAAAGTCATAGACAGATAACAGATGAATGAAACACAGCCAGGAAGCAAAAATAAAAATAAAAACACGCAAATACAATACAAATGACAATACATGATTCCTTACTTCATGTGAAGACTGCTAGCTAATAGGACACTAATACACAGTCCAGAACAAGGGTGTCTTAAAAAAACCTTGATTAGGTGCTCAGACTGATGGGCCTTCCACCATCTAGAATCACCAATGTTTACTGTAGTAAGAAGAGGGAAATATGGTGCCTCACACCCTGACTCTCAAAGGCTTTCTCTCAGAAAAGATGTACACTAATTACGCAGATGTCTCATTGTCAAAACAAGTCACATGGCCATACCCAATCTCAGGGAAGCCAAGAAATGTGATCCTACTTAAAGGAAGGAAACCAAAATATAAGTGAAGAGTCCTAATAGCAACTACACACAAAATTTCAATTCAAATTTTAAAAATACTTACAAATTAAAGGATGAACATCAAACACAATAGAATGGTTGCCTATAGGATTGAAGGGGAAGGCAATAGAAGTGGTAATGAGGTAATGAGCCCCGATGAGGCAGGGCTCAATCTCACAACCCTGAGATCACAACCTGTGTCCAGACCAAGAGTTGGACGCTCAACCTACTGTACCATCTACATGCCCCAATAATCCACGTTTTAATGGGTCATCAGGATTTCAACTAATCATGGCCAGAGAGGAACTCAAAACCAGGTCTTCTGATTCCATGTTCAATTTCCCAAAGTCCCTAGGTCTCAGGGCTACATATTTTGGCCCAATAAATAAAAATCATTTAATTGATAATAGCTTCCCATCTACATGACGATTTGAACAGGACGCACCATATTTCTAAATTGGCATTTATTTTTTCATTTGGTATTTCGATCAGGAGCACGCCACAGGCCTAAAATAAAGTTCAATTTATTCCTCCTTGATAGCCAACTTTAGTATTGGAAATAACTAGATGTTGAAAGTCAAGTGAATCTGAATTAAAATCCTGGCCTTGTGATGTACCAAGTTTATGACTCTTGACAAGTAATTTAATTCCTGTAACCATCAGTGCCCTCATCTGTAAAGCAAGGAAAATAATGCCTAACTAAAGGGACATCTTAAAAATTAAATAGGAAAAGGACATATCACAGAGCCTGGCACATTAAACATGTAACTTAAGATTTTTTTGCCCCAACTTTTATAGGATAACTTATACTGAATTGATAATCTGTGTTTTCTGCTCCAGCCTACCTGCTGGATATTTCCTCTATTTTGCTCAGACCTTACTAGTTAAGGGTTTCCTTTACTGCTTACTCAGGAGGTTTACCACAAATACAAAGAGCCAAAGTGAAAAGGAGTCATGGGGCCTTTAGATTGACATTCTCAGTTTTGTAGCTCTATAAAAAGGACTGTAGCACATAAAGGTACCCTTTAAAAACATTGCCTGAATCTGAGGAAAAATTCAAATGATAGGAGAATAATCCCTGAAGCTACTATATTTTCATTTGATTTGTCTGTCAGAATTCCATTCCAGCCAGCCAGCCAGCATAATGAATGAAACTTTCTTCCTGTTTGCACGAATATGATCTCATGTAACCACCAGTATATTCTAAGAGATCAAAAAAAGTTTTAAGAAAAATACAGTTTAAAAAATATACATATAGTTTAAAAATTACTCTTTTTCATTAGAGTTTTACTATATAGCTATATATCTCCAGATGACATATTGTACATGTTATATGATTTTGAAATCTAAGCTACGATAAATGCTATCGTATTGTATACATTTTTTTCTGTGGCTTGCCTTTCACTCAACAGTGTGTCTTTGAGAATCGGTCATATGGATGTGAGTCAGTAGTTCACTCTTTTTCACTACTGTATGATTTATACTTATAAATACACCACAACTTAAGTATTTAGGCTCCACCTTCAGAACAGTGGTCATTCCTGAGTAGGAGGCAGGAGATACAACAGGGGAGAGGCCCAGAGTGAGGGGGAATGAGACTACAGTGATGGTGGGGGATTCATTTTGTAATTGCTTTCTATTATCTATTTTCTTTTGTATTTATAAAACATTTTATAATTTCAAAAACCAGAAAGGGGGGTGGGAAGAGGATGTTGCTTTTTTTTTTTTATCTGACCCAAAATATATGGCAATTTCATCAAAGCTTCACGTTATATTGGCATAAACATCAATGGGTGTTTTTTTTTTTTTAATTGCTGCTTCTTTACTTTTAAGATTTATTTATTTATTTTACAGATAGAGCATGCACCAGTGGAGGGAAGGGCAGAGGGAAAGAATCTTTAAGCAAACCCCACTGAGCATATAGTCTTCATGGGACTGGATCCCATTACCCATAGATCATGACCTGAGCTGAAACCAAGAGTAAGATGCTTAACCAACTGAGCCATCCAGACACCCTTTAATTGTTTCTTCTTAAAGAATGACCCAAAGTATAAGGTGTTGGTTTCTTTAGCTTTCTATTCCCATGTCATCCCAATCAAATATGAGAACAACACATGAGAATCATCTACAAAATACTGGCATATGAAAACTGGTCTATTTACGTCAATAAATTTTCACCCTGCTTATGCTATGTATGACAGCTGAGGTGTTGAATAGCTACAAACTCATTTATCAAGAAATATCATTGATTTAAAACTAGCTCCCAAACAGTGATCTACACATGATACACGAAACATTCATAAAGCGGTCTCACAGACACAAAGCTACATATCAAAATAAGAGATGGTTGACAACTACAAAATAGGAGAGAAATGATTGATACAGATGGAAGGGACAGAATTCATTCATTCATTATGTAGCTATCAAATACTGACTATGTGCCAACCACTGAGCTAAGGGCTGAGTTCACAAAGGTAAATTTGGTGTAGGCTCTGCCCTCAACAAGTGTACAACATAATGCTTATACTATAATAGTGCTTTGCAAGTATTTCCACTACAAAACTCACTGCATCACTTAGAACAGCCTGCCTGTCTTGGGGCAGTTGCTTCCTCCAGATAGGCTTTGTATCTTACTCCCTAGTGCCTAGCACAGTAGCTGGTGCAGAAAGGTCTCATTAAATTTTCATGGAGCAAATCACAAATGAAAACTGCATTGCACTAGAACTCTAGAACTCACAGTTACCTTCCTTTTTTTTCTTCCTTCCAAGATGCCTTATTTTTAGATTTTGCCTTCAGAGCCTAAATACCTTCAAAAAACAGTGCTCACCACCCCTCTCAACTACCCCCAATGCTTCCATCCTACCCCTACACACACACACACACACACACACACAGAGAGAGAGAGAGAGAGAGAGAGAGAGAGAAAAGAATTTTAAAATTCCAATCATGACCATTTAGAACCATTAATGAGAAACTAGAGTTTAACAATGGAATCTCAGAAGACATTCCAGGGAATTATTTGCTTCACTGTCTCACTGTAAAGACAGCATACTGTCCCAGCATTCTTGCACACAGAGATTTGAAAGAGCTAACAGTCTGCATCTTTGCTCATTGCACAAATGAACTTGGATAGGGCAACAGACAGACAACCTTTGTACAGTTGAGGAGGTCAAAAAAATTAGCAAGAAGGGCAACTGCCTAGGGAAAGCAAAGCAGAGGCAAGGGTTTTGAGGATCAGGCCAGAGTGTAGCACCCTGGGACAAAAGAGAATAAGATTGGAAAATTGAGTGTGCTGCTTTGTTAAAGAATAAGGCAAAGGAAAAAGGAGATTAACATTCTAATGGTTTGGGATCTTATGGAATGTGGGGAAGAAGCAGGAGGGGCAGAAGTCTGAGGCAGAAGGGAGAAGTGCTTCTGTATTTATTACAGATTTTCTATTGGCTACATATATCCTGATTTATAGATCCTCATCAGCAGGGTCAGTACTGAGCTGGAAAACTGATCAATACACCGTGGATATAAAGATTAGCTGTTTACTATTATTCTTCAGAGGAGTTGATCATCTGAAAATTCCAAACTATTTAGCATTTTCTGTAGTCAGCAAAGAACTTGGAAAGAATATCTCGATTTCTAGTTTCCAATCCCTATCGGTCAAAACGTCAGATTTTAGTCTGACCTCCAATAATAAATTCTTGGAGTATATCAAGATTTTATTTATGAGTCTTTTTCATTTTGAGTTGCTCCCATTGAATTTGGATATAATTATTTAAGAACATAATTTAGCATAAATATTTCCAAACGATAAGAAAACAAGTTATTGTATCTCTCTTTGTAGGCGATTCCCAACCCAACTGCATTATTGACTCTGGCATCGGAAACCATTTCTTCTACTCTGCTCTAACTACACATTTTTGGTCAGACTGAGAAAACAATGGGTATCTAAGAAATATGTTCTGTTTGATATTTAAAGAACAAACCCTATGTCCTCTTTAGGCCAAGAACGATATTTTAAAACATTGCTTCCTGTAGATGCAAGAGATACTTTTAAAAATCTCATTTATTTTTATTTAATCCAAGAAAGACTCTTCAAAATCTAAAGTGTGTAGGTCACGCATAGAAGCTTTGCCCTCATTGATAGGCTACCTTCTACTGGACCTCAAATGGCCCTGTGTCTATTACCACCCAAACAGATAAATGAATCAAACTTGGAGGAGTTGTTACACAGAGTGAGAAAATTCCTATTGGCACAAAGTCTTCATTTTCTCTCCTTCTGTACTTCTGAAAGTGATCTAAGCACAGCTCTCCAAGTCCATGTCCCTCACAAGCTGCTTCTGTCAGTCCAGTCTCTTTGTTGTCCCCTTATTACTCAGGCACATATTAAGTGACGTCCTCAGGCATGCCAGGCCCCAAGCAAAGGCATTACAGCTGTTCTCATCATGGAACTAGAAAAAACAGTAGAGGACCAGACCGGATTACATTAGGAGAAAACAGAAAGCACAGTGGGTACACTTAGAAGGCAGTGGCTCTGTGGGAGGGCAGAAGACGCTGGCAAGAGAGGGATGTCACAAATTCCTGTCACCAGTCACTTTGCACCGCCACTGCTGCCCTTGAAAATATTTTGATACTCTGGTATTAGAACTAAGGGCTAATCTAAAATCAGTTTCAGAGGTCACAACTGAAAGAAGCTGGCCATGACTTTGGCCTGGAACAAGATAGGGAAATCACAACACAACACTTCTCTTCCTTTATCAATAGGCTACATAAATGCACGATTACAAAACCCTCTATACATCAGATGGTCTAATGTCTCTATTTGATAATCCACGGAGAATCCAATTCTAATTGAATGTGATTCCTTTGTTCTCTTACCCTCAAACACAAATCAAAGTATTAATGGCCTTAACATTGATCTAAGTGACAGAAAGGTTCTTGAAAAAATATCTGTCTTTCCACAAATCCCCTCATTTACTATTTTAAAGGAGGAATTTTCTTCTCCTAAATGAATAAAGGTCCCTGTGAGATTGAAATCTACTTTTTCTAATGAACTACATTAATGAACCTTAAAATAAGGATGCATCATAGATCACCTGAACTGGGCATTAAAGAAAAAAGTTAGTTTTTAAAGGGAATGTGTGGAATCAAAAAGAGAAAAAAAAGAAAAAGGATTTGTGATTTTCCAGGCTGACAGGCATGGAATGGTAATCAAAATTTGTATTTTAACTTTCAAGAGTCTCTGCTCTCTTCTACTCAGTTTCAAATAGCATTAATTAATCTGAAGTCAATACTATAATTTGACTGCATGTACATTGGTTTCCATGCTTGTAGACAAGCATCCCTGGGAAGAATCTACAGCTGCAGTTGAGTCAAAGACAATACGAGACATGAACACTTTAGCATTGCTTTTTTGAAAATACCATCACCTGACTAAAATCAAATCAAAGAGAATAATTTTAATATTCCTATAGCCGGAGGAAGAGTTGTTTGTTCTTTGGCTAATGGGGGGGTGGACATCCCTGTTACCAAGGGATCAGATGTAGAGCCTAAGCAATGCTAATCCAAAAATCAACCATTCTCCCAACATACAAACAATTAAAAAAAAAATTTACACGCTTCCACTGATGGGGGATAATGCAATGCTTTTCACATTCTACAGTAAAACTGCAAATTTAGAAATGTAGGGAGATGCTGGTTTACCTTTTTGAAGGTTGCTTCTGGGTTGGAACACAGATCTCACTGAACATATTTTTCTGACATCTGCTTAAGTGTTTCAAGCTTGAAGAGACTGTTTAAAAATCATGTCTCCTTCACATGTCTTGCTGACATCCTCTGAGGTGCTTTTAGTCAGTTAAGAACCACTGCATCCTTCAGGATGGTTACTGAGGGGAGATAGCCATGGGTGTTTGTAGCAGAATGCAACCTACCATAATTTTAGCAATCGCAGATTATTTTCTCTCCTGATGAGAAACTGCAGTGACCCTTTACATCTTGCATTTGACTCAAGGCTATAGCCTACTCAAACAATTCTCAGAAAGTTCCAGGCTTCTTATCTAAATGTTGGCAACCACAAAAGTGTTTTATTTCCGTCCACTTTAGCCCCTCCTAGGAAATATACACACAGGGGCATTACACACAAGATTATATCAGGATCATTCAGAGTGTTTGTAACACTTCACCTGAGCATTTTCCGTTAGACTAGGAAAGCCACCAGCCTAGCTGTGATTTTCCTTCCTTACTGATTTTGGTGAAATTAAAGATCAAAATTGAACTCTGTTTCACACTGGTTCCGATCTTTAGTCTGATTTGACTGTCGACAGATGTTTTAGAAATGCGTTCTCCAGCTCCTTAGGAAACTCCTTTCTCCTGAGCTCTTCCTGACAGGTTACAATCAAGCAGCATTCTTTGTGTCTTTTCGATTTGGTCCCAACAGGTAAAATAACTTTCTTTCTTTGTGTGGAACAGGAATAATTCATCTTCATCCCTCCACAAAACACCCTATATTTGAACATCCTGTGATATGACTATGTGGGAAATAAGCAACAAGGGAAAGTAGAAATGTTCTTAGGAAAAACTGTCACTTTTATTTCAAAAGCATGCAGTGGTAAATTGCTTGTGAAAGAAAAAATATAAATGGTCTAAAAATAAGCAAACATTATCTATGATGCTAAGGCTTTATTTATCATCCTGCTTAAAGCAGACAAAAAAATAAAATAAAATCAATGCTATTGTTGCAACTGGGGGGGGTGAACCTCTTAAAGATGCTGATGGAGAAAAAGTCCTCTCTATCCTTCCTTTTACCACTGAAGTCCTCTGAAGTGTCACTTTGGTGAAAGCTAAAGGATAAAGGTGAGATAGACACAAGAATTACTCAAAAGGTGCCTCCTGTCACCGGCATCTGTCTCTTGGGATGAAAGTAAAGAAAAAGATAACAGGTTAATTAAATAGCACAAGATCATCTGAATCCCAGAAAAATGGGAATGTGGAATCACAGGCGTGCTCTGAATAAAAAAGGAGAGATCATTCCATGTGAAACAATGAGGTTATCAATTTGGAGTAGTATTCTCTGTTTCATGACATGTGGCCTAAAATAGTGATTACAGTCAAACCCCAGAAAAACCAAAAAAAATCATGACTATCTATCTCATGGTGCAGGCAGGATTATACTGTGATGTGTGCCAATTCTATAACTCATTCAGTAGACATGGACTGAGCTATGGCATTAAAGCAAATTAAAGGGCCGTGTGCCAGGCACTGTGCTGGGCTATACAAATCCAAAGATGTGCAAGAGAAAGACACAAGCATGAAGAGCCAGTCATGGGGGGAGAGCCTTCTAAAGGCCAGCCAGCCTGGATAATGATTCCAGAGAGTCTCCCAATGCAGTGAGCTATTCCCAAACATTAATATTCACGTGACTCATCTGAGTGTCCTGTTAAAGAGCAGAATCTTATTCAGAAGATTCTGATGCAATCCCTATGATGTTGGTGTTACTGACTTCGGGCGACACTTTTGAGGGGCGGGCCCTAAGTTACAGTTGATTTCAGCTATTTCTGCGATAAGAAACGATGGGAGAAATGGAGCAAGTATCTCTTGGGCCACACTGTGGTAAGAAGGGAGGGCTCTGTGGCCCACAGTTCTTCACACACAGAGGACGGTGAGGGAATCTACTAAACTGGCAACGACACAAAAGCAGTTTCAAGATGAGGAGCCCCTTGACTGGAAATCGTGCTAATGGCTACAGTAAGTTTTAAAGCGGATTATAAAATATCCTTGCCTGGATTCTAAGGGGATAAAGTTCACAGCTTTTTCATGTCCTGAAGACTGGAATGAGGATTTGGCTTTCCAAAGACTCAGTCCACCCTGGGAGTCTATGAAAAAAACAAACAAACAAACACGTAAAAGTGACTTTCAGTATTTGTTCAGTACATTCCTTTTACAACCTTTGATCACATCTTTTGGGAGATTGTTGGTATACTTAACCAAGATCCTTCCTGTCAACTTTTATGCCATAGAGAAAATAATTGGATTATGGTGTCTTGACAAAAGTTCCAAATGATAACTAGGTGTGAGAATTAGCTTTCTTAAGCAATGTGTTTATTTAGATGTTTCTTTAAAGCCTAAGAGAGAAAAAGAAAAAGCCAAAGATAGTCCTTAACCTTTTACCCTCACAGTTTACAAAGTGAAGATAGTGCAAATCTACTCACATGAGCTTCAGATGCAACCCCTTCCAGTCAGCAATAGGATCTCAGTCCTTACCCCATCGTGTCCATCCCCCTCTGTATCAAACTCTCACATTCTAACAGTTCCTGCTTCTCAACCTAAAAAGAAGCAAGCCTATCATGGCTCTACCTTAACAGCAATAATTTCCTACCAGATCTCCAAATCATCCTCCAGGGCTACTGCATCTCTTTCTCAGCTATCTTATACAGGGCTCTTCACCTTTTACTTCCCACTTATTCCTATTTTTAACACTGTTTTTAAAGTAGCAGAACACTACTTTCAAATGAAATCTAACGTAGGAATCCTAAGACAAAAAATAAAGACAAGCACAACTTCCTTGGTTGAAAGAGGAGACAGTGAACACAGAAGCCCCAACTCAGCTTTCCACTTCTGCTTGTCCAGGCAGTCTAAAGAACCTCTAAAGCCACAGCCTCTAAAGACCCCAGGCTCTGCAAACTATCTGCTTACTCAGTCCCTGAGCTGCCTACAAAGACGTGAGGTGTTGCAAACCATCTGACTCTTCGTCCCCCTCTCTCTAGTCCAAGGAAATGGTTAGGAACACCCAGGATTTCTTTTTTATTATCATTAACATATAATGTATTATTTGTTTCAGGGGTACAGGTCTATATTCATCAGTCTTACACAATTCACAGCACTCACCATAACACATACCCTTCCAGTGTCCATCACCCAGGTACTCCATCCCTCCCCATCCCTCCCTTCCCTCAGTTTCTTTTTTTTTATAAAGATTTTATTTATTTATTTGACATAGAGAAACACAGCTAGAGAGGGAACACAAGCAGAGGGACTGAGAGAGTGAGAAACAGGCTTCCCGCTGAGCAGGAAGCCCGATGTGTGGCTCAATCCTGGGTCTCCAGGATCATGACCTGAGCCGAAAGCAGTCGCTTAACCAACTGAGCCACCCAGGAGCCCCTCTTTCCTCAGTTTCTTTCCTGAGATTAAGAGTCTCTTATGCTTTGTCTCCCTCTCTGGCTTCATTATGTGTCCTTTTTCCCTCTCTTCCCCTAGGATCCTCTGTCTTGTTTCACAAATTCCTCATATCAGTGAGTTCATATAATTGTCTTTCTCTGATTGACTTATTTTGCTTAGCATAATACCCTCTAGTTCCATTCACGTTGTTGCAAGTGGCAAGATTTCAATTTTTTGATGGCTGCATAGTATTACATCGTGTGTGTGTGTGTGTGTGTGTGTGTGTGTGTGTGTGTGTGTATACACATTCATCTGTGGATGGACATCTAGGCTCTTTTCATAGTGTGGCTATTGTGGACATTGCTGCTATAAACATTCGGGTGCATGTGCCCCCTCAGATCACTACATTTGTATCCTTAAGGTAAACACCCAGTGGTGCAATTGCTGGGTAGCTCTATTTTAATTTTTTGAGGAAACTCCATCCTGTTTTCCAGAGTGGCCGCACCGCCTTGCGCTCCCACCAACAGTGTAGGAGGGCTCCCCTTTCTCCTGATCCTCGCCAACATATGTCCTTTCCTAACTGGTTAATTATAGCCATTCTGACTAGTGTGAGGTGGTAGCTCACTGTGGTTTTGATTTGTATTTCCCAGATGTTGAGTGATATTGTGCACTTTTTCATGTGTCTGTCGGCCATTTGGATGTCTTCTCTGCAGGAATGTCTTCTGCCGATTTCTTGATTGGATTATTTGATCTTTGGGTGTTGGGTTTGATAAGTTCTTTATAGATTTTGGATACCAGCCCTTTATCTGGTGTGTCATTTGCAAATGTCTTCTCCCATTCTGTCGGTTGTCTTTGGTTTTGTTGACTGTTTCCTTTGCTGTGCAAAAGCTTTTGATCTTGATGCAGTCCCAATAGTTCATTTTTGCCCTTGCTTCCCTTGCCTTTGGGGATGTTTCTAGGAAGAAGTGGCTGCAGTTGAGGTCAAAGAGGTTGCTGCCTGTGTTCTCCTCAAGGATTTTGATGGATTCCTGTCTCCCATTGAGGTCTTTCATCCATTTTGAGTCCATTTTTGTGTGTGGTGTAAGTAAATGGTTCAATTTCATTTTTCTGCATGGGGCTCCCAATATTCTCAACACCATTTGTTGAAGAGACAGTCTTTTTTCCACTGGACATTCTTTCCTGCTTTGTTGGGGATTAGTTGACCATAGAGTTGAAGGTTCATTTCTGGTTTCTCTATTCTCTTCCATTAATCTATGTGTCAGTTTTTATGCCAGTACCATACTGTCTTGATGATTATTGCTTTGTCATAGAGCTTGAAGTCTGGAATTGTGATGCTGCCAACTTTGGTTTTCTTTTTCATCATTCCTGTGGCTATACGGGGTCTTTTCTGGTTCCATATAAATTTTAGGATTATTTGTCCTATGTTTTTGAAAAAAGTTGATATTTTGATACAGATTGCATTAAATGTATAGATTGCTTTAGGTAGCAAAAACATTTTCACAATATTTGTTCTTTCAATCCATGAGCCTGGAACGTTTTTCCATTTCTTTGTGTCTTCCTCAATTTCTTTCATGAGTACTCTATAGTTTTCTGAGTACAGATTCTTTGCCTCTTTGATTAGGTTTATTCCTAAGTATCATATGGCTTTAGGTGCAATTGTAAATAGGATTGACTCCTTAATTTCTCTTTCTTCTGTCTTGTTGGTGTATAGAAATGCAACTGATTTCTCTGCATTGATTTTATATTCTGCCATTTCACTGAATTCCTGTATGAGTTCTAGAAGTTTGGGGCTAGAGTCTTTTGGGTTCTCCACATAAAGTATCATATCATCTACAAAGAGTGAAAGTTTAACTTCTTCTTTACCAATTTGGAGGCCTTTTATTTCTTTTTATTGTCTGATTGCTGAGGCTAGGACTTCCAGTACTACCTTGAACAGCAGTAGTGATAGTGAACAACCCTGTCATGTTCCTGACCTTAGGGGAAAAGCTCAGTTTTTCCCCATTGAGAAGGATATTCACTGTGGGTTTTTCATAGATAGCTTTTATGTTACTGAGGAATGAACCCTCTATCCCTACACTGTGAAGAGTTTTAATTAAGAAAGGATGCTGCACTTTGTCAAACACTTTTTTAGCATCTATTGAGAGTATCATATGGTTCTTGTTCCTTCTTTTATTATTGTATTGTATCACATTGATTGATTTGTGGATGTTGAACCAAACTTGCAGACCAGGAAAAAATCCAACTTGGTTGTGATGGATAATCCTTTTAATGTTACTGTTGGATCCTATTGGCTAGTATTTTGGTGAGAATTTTTCCATCCATGTTCATTAGGGATATTGGTCTGTAATTCTTGCTTTTGGTGAGATCTTTGTCTGGTTTGGGGATCAAGGTAATGCTGGCCTCACAAAATTAATGTGGAAATTTTCCTTCCATTTCTATTTTTTGAAACAGTTTCAGGAGAATAGGTATTAATTCTTCTTTAAATATTCAGTAAAATTCTCCTGGGAAGCCATCTGGCCCTTGGCTCTTGTTTGTTGGGAGATTTTTGATGACTGCTTCAATCTCCTTTCTGGTTATGTGTCTGCTCAGGTTTTCCATTCTTATTGGTTGAATTTTGGTAATTTATATGCCTCTAGGAATACAGAAAAAAAGAAAAACAAGTTGTAAGTTTTACTATCAGATGATGGGGTGTTGACCTATTTTTATTGATTTTGAGGGAGGTTCTCTGTGCCTGCTGGATTTTGATGCCTGTTTCCTTCCCCAAAATAGGGAAGTTCTCCACTATAATTTGTTCTAATATACCTTCTGCCCCTCTCTCTCTTTCTTCTTCTTCTGGGATCCCAATTATTCAAATATTGTTTCATCTTATGGTATCACTTATCTCTTGAATTCTCCATTCATGGTCCACTAAATGTTTATCTCTTTTTTTTTTCTCAGCTTCTTTATTCTCCATCATTTGGTCTTCTATATCACTAATTCTCTCTCTTCTGCCTCATTTATCTTAGCAGTAAGAGCTTCCATTTTTTTATTGCACCTCATTAATAGTTTTATTTCAACGTGGTTAAATTTTAGTTCTTTTATTTCTCCAGAAAGGGATTCTCTAATACCTTCTGTGCTATTTTCAAGCCCAGCTAGCATTTTTATAATCATCATTCTGAACTCTAGTTCTGACATCTTCTAATGTTTGTACTGATTTGGTCCCAAGCAGTTGGTACTGCCTCTTGTTCTATTTTTTTTTTTTTTTGAGATGAGTTTTTCCACCCTGTCATTTTTTCCAGAGAAGAATGGATGAATGAGAAAACAAAATGCTAAAAGGGTAACAATGACTCCAGAAAAATATGCACTAACTAAATAAAAAGAGATCTGAAACCAGGGGGAGAAGAAAGGGAGAAAGAAAAAATATGATTAATCTGGTGAAAAGACAGAACCACACACTTGCTTTTGGGTGTATTTTGGTCTGTTAGTAGAAACTGTCTCCCAAAATTTTAAAGAAAGAAAAATATCTATCTTATCTATCTATCTATCTATCTATCTATCTATCTATCTATCATACACACACACGCGCGCGCGCTGTGTGTAAACACAATGAAGGGATGGAATATGACTGTAAAGATGAAAATTAAAAAAGATTTTTAAAAAAGGATTGATAAGATAAGCAGTTGGTTGAAAAAAGGGGGGGGAGAGAGACTGTGATCAGGGTGGAGACTAGAACAAAGCCATAGGCTAAATTTAGCATATATTTTGGTCTGTTAGAAGAAACTGTATTCCAATATTTTAAAGAAAGAAGAACTTATATGTATACAAAAAATATGGTTAAATACAATGAAGAGAGAGAATATGACTATAAAAATGAAAATTTAAAAAGATTTTTAAAAAAGTATTGATAAGATAAAATAGTTAAAATAGGTTAAAATAGGAAAGAGGAGAAATTTTAACAATAGGAAAAAAACCTCAACGTGAGGCAGGAATCCATCAAAACCCTGGAAGAGAACATAGGCAGTAACCTCTCTGACATCGGCCACAGCAACTTCTTTCAAGACACGTCTCCAAAGGCAAAGGAGACAAAAGCGAAAATGAACTTCTGGGACTTCATCAAAATAAAAAGCTTCTGTACAGCAAAGGAAACAGTCAACAAAACAAAGAGGCAAACCACAGAATGGGAGAAGATATTTGCAAATGACACTACAGACAAAGGGCTGGTATCCAAGATCTATAAAGAACTACTCAAACTCAA
>PITA01025861.1:0-23639 GCA_004023965.1 Spilogale gracilis
TTTTCCAGTGTTTCAAGATTCATTCCCCATTCCCCACACCCAGTGCTCCCCGCTTTAGGTGTCCCCAGTACCCACCACCAGGCTCTCCCATCCTTCCACCCCCCTCCCTCCAAGTCCCTCAGTTTGTTTCTGTGTTCAAAGTCTCTGTTGTTTCGTTTCCCTCCCTAGATTACCCTAGTTCCCATTTGCTTTCCTTCTGAATACATCTTAAACAAAATGTTGACAAAGTAAGTTTAAGAAAATGTAAGAAGGGTGATACATGGGGACCCAGCTAGTTTTCCAGTTATACAAGGTTGATTTATCACATGACAGTCAATTAATATAATTCAACATAGCAAGACTGATAGAATTCAGAAAAAATGGTGTGGAAAATAAGGGAGTCACAGGAGAGAACTTATATGATTCATTGATAAGTGGTTGCAAACATGCAAAAGCGAAAACGGTACATTTTTAGGGGTACACATATATATGCAATGACTATTAAGGCAAAAGCAAAACACTGATAAAGAACAAAATGCACAGAAATGACTTTCTCTGAAATAAGGGGCTTCAGAGTTATTGATGATACTCTCTTAGACTAGGTGATAGTATTCCCCACATATTTAAAATTGCAGTCATACTTTGAAATTTACATATAAACATGAAACACCTTATATATGTAATTGATATTTCATTTTTAAAAGTTAAAATTCAAGTGCATAAGAGGGAAAGGAGTTTAACTGGAGGGGGTTTAGTCGGAGAAAGGAACAGTGGGAGAGAAGGCACATGGGAGTGAGGTGGGTAGAGCAGAGCATTCCCCAGCTATCGTAGAGACCTGATTTTAGCCGCTGGAATCAGAAACTGAGGACAAAAGCGCCTTTCATAAAGATTTCAGGAGACTCTGGGCATAAGAAAAACTAGTCCAGGGCCGAGGTGACAAAGCATGTCACAGATATGAAGCGAGGACTTTCTTTCAGATTCTGTTTTGAGCCAGGCATCGCTGGACACCCTGAAAACGGACAGCTGAGACCAGGGGAACACTGGCCCAACAGTGGTCTTTCCTGATGGACACTGTCAGCAGGAACTTGCCAGGGGCCTCCCAAGCAGCAGATAAAACCAGGGCAGTAAAGGCACGAGAAGCACCAATACATCAGGTAATGCAGAACCCTGGAACTTGTGTCACCATGTGAGAAACAGATTTGGAAAATGCAAAAATTCACATCAGGAGGCACTTAGAGGGTAAGAATTTGCCCTGAAACCGCATAGTGAGTCTGTTTTCATCCACAATCCTTTAAAACTGCTGACATTTGACATACATATATATGTACACTTCATGCACATAAACAGACACAAATGTTTATCAATTGTGTGGGTGTATGTTTTGTGACTTTTTAATTTAGGGAGAATCAACTCTCTTGAGTTCTCTAGAAAATATATATGTGTATTTGAATTTAAAAGCAGCTGAAATAGGACATCAAGTTTTTTTTTTCTTTTTTTTTCTTTTTTTTTTTTTTAAGATTTATTTATTTATTTATTTGACAGAGAGAAACACAGCCAGAGAGGGAACACAAGCAGGGGGAGTGAGAGAGGGAGATGCAGGTTTCCCGCCGAGCAGGGAGCCCGATGGGTCTGGGTCTCCGGGATCATGACCTGAGCTGAAGGCAGTCGCTCAACCAACTGAGCCACCCAGGTGCCCCAGACATCAAGTTTCTTATATATTACTCAAAACATTTGATGAGGGCTTGGTGTATATATATATATAGATTTATTTATTTATTTATTTATTTATTTATTTATTTATTTTCTCATGGTCATGCTCCTATGGGTTCTATTTTTGAATTAAAGTAGTGCAGTGCTCAAGATTCCCTGCCTGGAGGACAGATCTGTCACATTCTTAGCCTGGAGCCTTCCAATCTGGTGCCTTAGAATGAGTGAAGAGACTCGTCCAGAAGCCACTTGACTTTTTCAGATTTCAGTACTTTTGATTGTTTATTAGTTGACACAGCACTCAACAGCTCTGCCAGGCCTTCAGAGCCCCTGTGGCTGAGACATTACAGTCCAGTTTAATTGCATAAAGCAGCTATAACTAGAAATTCACTCACTAGAACATTCAAAAACACAAAGACTAATGGTGGGAAAATGTTTCTACGATGGATCTCAGCAAAATGCCCTGACATTTGTGCATATCCTTTCTGTTAAATCATCCTAAGTTGGTTCCCTTTTTTTCATCTTTCCTAAAAATGAAGCATTTCTGCTAAACCTGCTTACCTTGTACATCCCACAGACTTATTTTTATATTTTAAAATTAGCTTCTCCTATTTCACTTTCAAATGGATCGGAAAGCAAAAAGCAACATCCATCAGATGAGGTCATCTCAGCAAGAAGCCCAATTAACTCAAAATAAGGTCCCAAATGGTAGCTGAACCAGCGCTCATAATAAGCTTCCCCCAGTGTACCATGACCAATTTGTATGTTAAAATGTTTTAATGTGATCTTTTTCCAGTCCTGTCACCTCTTTTACCAATGCATTATTGTCTTTAATGTATAAACTGATAAACTATTAGGTAAATGCTTTTGTAAACGCACAGCCATTTTTTTCCCAGTTCTTTATGATCGGTTTGTTTACAGCTACCTGGACAGACACATCTGCTTGTGTCCCTTTGCAAAGAGTAAAGATTCTGGGGGCGCTTTTAAAAATTTTGTCATTTCACAATTATTTACTTGACTGTTGGCAAAGTGGGTGGAAGAAGGAGAGATAGAGAGAGGAAAAGAGAGAAGGAGAGAGAAGTCTAATTATGAAGCAGATGTTGGGAGAGGTATTTATTCTCCAAAACCACATGGGTCATTCATTAAAATCTCAGTTTTAATTAGCAAACACCTGTTTTCTGTTTGATTTTACATTGATATCTACTATCTGCAATTTGCTTTCTTTAGTCCAAGCAATTAGATAGCCCTGACAGTAACAGTTAATCTAATTAGTCCAGAGGTGCCCTGGGAGGTGACTATCGACTTGAAGAAATTACAGATACGAGCAATCACAGCTTCATTCACCTGATTGGATAAGACTACTGTGCAGTTGTTCTTGGGTGCCACCTTATCCCTTGGCCCTTCCGAGGACTGAACTAATGAAAACTCTTGAGTGTTTGCTGTGTCCAGTCACCATGCTAGGCTCAGAAAGTAGAAAGATGAAAGCCTTTCAGTAGCCTAGAAGAGGTTAAAGTCTGATGAATAGGACAGATAAGTACACAGATTAATATATATGTCAGGGCCTTGGGGCCCCAGGAAAGCAGGAATAAATCCAAGCACTTATAAGCAAGAATTAAGATCCTTCTCTAATAAACTCTGGTCGCTGCTGCACAAACAGGATAACAACCTTGGCTTTTTCCCAACTGAGAGAGTTGTGCTTGTTTTCAGATTGGTCGAAATTCATTTATGTGATCTTAGTTACTCTATCAACACTTACCATGAAACTTAGTGATGTCACCTGCCGTCTCTATATAGATTATGGCATGTAGGTTGTTCTCTTTCCTAATTCTGAGGTTTAAAGAAAGCTATCACGAGTCCAGAGATGTAGGAAATATACATCAAAGAGATATCAGTCATCAGTCCTAATTCCACATGCATATTTCAGAATGGTGTAGTTAGATGACTTAGGGTGGATATAGCCATAAGGAAAGCAAAAGCCCGAAAGTGGTGCTAATAGAGATGTCTGGCAAAGCAGCTCTTCCTCTGCTCCAGTCTCATCTAATATACTTGCTTTGAAAAGATGAGAGCCCTGTGCTTCACTTGACTCAATTCATAAATTGGGCCCACAAGGAGAAAACCAATCCATCACTCAAGTACACACAGGTTGATGTCCCAGCTGGTTTAAGGAGACACCCTCTATGCATGCACAAATTGAATGCAAACAGCCTCTGACTGTGAGCATCACATTATGCTAAATGTTGAGAAAGAGGGAGTGGCAGGGGGACTTTGAACAACAGTCCTATAAAAATTAAGTTATGCTCTGCCTAAAACTTCCCAAAGGCTTTCTCTGAAAGACATTCATCTGCTGGTTTGTTGAGAGTGGTAATTAATTGATTAGAATTTTGTTTCTTCTTTATAGAACACAAATACCTCTAAAGTAGGTTGCATTTGGATGTTTTCTAAGAGAGTAGGTATTGATATATGGAAAGGTCATCACTTTGAAAAACTTACTGTCTGCAGAAATTGCAATTTGATAAGAAGGATGATCATTATGATTGAAGTGACCAAGATTCATAGCATTAGGTAGTTTATCTCTACACAACTTCTATCATGTAGGAGAGCAGGGAAGGGAGTTAGTATTTATTAAGCATCTATTACATGCCAGCAATGGTGTTGGCTAGGTGCTTCCTATATATCTCTTTGTAATTCTCATGCCAACCCTGTGAACCGGACTTTTTGTGTTTATAACTCAATGGAGAAACAGGCTTGAAATGGGTGTATGATTTTCTTTAAGGTTCTACTGTTAAGCAGTGGCAAACTATTGTTTTGAGGAAGATCCCTCTGATTCATTACACTCTCTCCAAATTACATCTAATAAATACAGATATTTATATCATGCTCTGTATTTGCTGCACACTTATAAAAATTATAGGTGAGGCTCTTACCTAAGAGAGTGGCTGACACTGGCATTCTATCATTTGATTCTCACAATAATCTCAAGACATTGTTGGAATCTGTGATATTTCCACTCTGTTAGACACAAAGGAATCAGAAATTAGGAAGCCTAGAAACCATTAGGACTTTGCCATACACAATTGAACACTAAATAAATGGGAAACCATATTAACATTCTACCTCTAAGGAACTCACCATGTCATGAACAAGATGAGCATATGTAATTGATTATACTCAGATAAGACAGTTGATAAAGGAAAGTATAAGTTTTTTTAAAATATAAAATGGCGATTTGCTCTTCAATGCAATAGCACATACTGCCATTTGTATATTACCTGTGACCAATGTAATATTTACCATCCCTGTGTTGCATTCCCTCAGAATAAACTAACCCAGTTTACAAGGTTCATCTTAGCTTATAGCCATGTTACTTATGACCAGCCATAGTCAATGGATGCTGGTAAATGTTTAACATTGGGCATTTTGGGCAAAAGAAGAAAAGGGAGACCTGATTTGTAGTATACACCACTTTCCATGCTGTAAATACCCTCACGACTTCAAACCACCACCATATAATGGTATGTGGAACTGGGAAGAGATGTTCACAATCAACTTGCAAGAGCTACAAGGAGCTGGCCTCATCACACCATTGGTATAATTAATAGGGGAGACTGGAATGTGTTTCCCTAGTAGACCAAGACCTTTGCAGTACTCCTCCCTCTACAGCACCTCATCCTCACCCACATATATATATACTCATGCCCTCCCTACTCTTCCTCAGGGACAACACTTAGTCATCTCACCTAGATTTTCATGCTTTACCAATTAGGGGGAAATGATAGCAAGAGTAAACAGCTAGGGAATAGATTTTTTTTTTAAAAGATTTTATTTATTTGAGACAGAGAGAGAGAGCACAAGTGGGGAGGAGGGTCAGAAGAAGAGAGAGAAGCAGACTCCTTACTGAGAACCCAATAGAGGACTTGATCCCAGGATCCTGAGATCATAACCTGAGCTGAAAGCAGATGCTTAACCAACTGAGGCATCTAGGAATCCTGGGAATGGATTCTGAATGCAGACTCCCATCTTAGAGTTCATGTAATCACAATAAATTAAGTGGTTGCCAGCATTAGCTGGACTCAAAGGGAAAGCTAACAGTCCTAGCTCTTATCTCTTACAGGGAAGGCATGTTTTTGTAGCAATATTTCTGCAGAATCTTGCGTTAACACTAAGAAGCAACCACAATGCAGAAAAACAGGCAAAAGAGATAATAAAGATAAACAAATCCTTGCATTATTAGTCTAAGCAAAGGCTTCTGATTCTGCCAAGACACTGGAAGGGTCCTGAAAAGAAAAAGGTCACTTTTTAAAAAAATTGCTTGTTTTCTTTCTTTCTTTTTCTTTTCAAGTAGACTTTATACCCAGCATGGAGCCCAACATGTGGCTTGAACTCAGGACCCTCAGATGAAAACCTGAGCAGAAACCAAGAGTCAGAGGCTTAACAGACTGAGCTACCCAGAAGCTCCACCCTACCTTATTTTCAATCGTGTTCCCTTTGTTATTTTATTGTCAAAGCTGTGCGTGGGTAAAGTTGCCATTTCTGTTTTTGCCTTCAGCCCCGACGATTTTGTTTATTTCTAAACATTGCTAGGATGCAGAACAGAAACACTCAGTGTCTCTATTCTGCAGGGGAATGTCTGGCAGGGCGTGTAATGGATTCAAAGTTACTTCTCAGTACGTCTTGCTTTGATAAGTTATGCTATCTTTTTTTTCCCCTTCTAGTCTTGTTTGTCAGGCAGAAAAACAATGCTGGCTATTTTCTCATTCATATTCAACGACTTGATTTGAGTATTGTTTTAATCCTTCATCAGAAAAATTATCATTCTTTTTCCTTTACACATGTAATTTCAAAAGCTTTGCTAAATTTTAAAATGTCTTGTGGTCATATCTCCAGGATTCTATTTTTTCATGAAAAAACACAGCTTCAATTTGATAATAGGGGTCACTGAGGGATTTGTTTGGAAATGTACTCTTCAGAACCCTCTTTAATAAAAATAACAGCAAACACATAGAGCACTTCCTTCCTGAGTCATTGTGCAAAACACTTAATTATGGAAACTCATTCACTCCCCATAACTACCTACTGGGTGGTAGGACTATTCCCCCTATTTTATAAAAACAAAAATCATGATCTATGATTACCCCATTAAACTAAAAGAGCTAAAGACATTAAAGGGTTTTCAATATTTCAATCAGCTACAGCAGTTTTTTTGTTTTTTTTTTTTAAGATTTTTTATTTATTTGACAGAAAGAAACCCAGCCAGAGAGGGAACACAAGCAGGGGGAGTGAGAGAGGGAGAAGCAGGCTTCCCGCCAAGCAGGGAGCCCGATGTGGGGCTCAATCCCGGGTCTCTGAGATCATGACCTGAGCTGAAGATAGAGGCTTAACCACTGAGCTACCCAGGAGCCCCAGTTCTTTTTTTTATTATTATTATTTTTAAGATTTGTTTATTTCAAGACAGAGAGAGAATGAACAGGAGCGGTAGACTTAGCAGCCTCTGCACTAAGCACCGAGCCCAATGAGGGGTTTGATCTCACCTGCGATCAGGACCTGAGCTGAAACCGAGTCAGATGCTTAACCAACTACACCATCCAGGCACCCCTACTGTAATTCTTCTAATGAAAAGTGCACAGCATATTAGCTAGCAGTATAAATCCTATCCTCAGAGGGTACAAAAGAGAGATAGAGAAGAGAATCTGATCAGAAAAGAATCTCAGAAAGCATAGTAATATTTGTGGAGGGTAGGTGATTCAAATTTTAGAAAAATTAGAATATTTTGAAATGCTTGTGTTGATTCCTGGCTCCTTTTATAGAAGTGTGCCATAAACCCCTAACACCAGCGAGGGAGCTGTCCATTGCTTCAGGTAGATCGCAAAAGCTGTAGTGCCTCAAAAGACCAGATTCATAATTAGTGCTTCCTAAGTGTCCGCTGAGTGAGTGAAATGAACATAAGAATAGGTTGTGGCTGTTTACATCGAGGTTTCCTATCCTGCGGTTGAAACCAGAAAGTGGTTTCTCTGATTTGCAGAGTATAAGATGAAAGGATAAAATCCTTTAGGAGTATTAGTGTCTTATAATGCTTTAACATGCTTTATTATGAATACATATGCCCATAGCAGTATACACCATATGTACACATGATATGTATAAGCTTTGGGTACTTTCTTAGAGTAAACTAGTTCTTAGTGAAAACAGGCAGCCAAGTGATGAGGTCGAGACTATCACTGGGATGGAAATCATCCTGTAGAAATCAATTCTGAAAATGAAATAAGTGGACGTTGGGATGAAGCAGAGTGGTACATAAGCTTAGGTTTGAAAAAAATGAGTGAAATGAATTTCTAAGATAAATGTAAGAAGATAGAAACAAATGTTACCTAGAAAACTGCTTGATTCCAGGAAGTAAGAATTAAAAAAAATAGGTAATTAAGAATTTAAGCCATGAGTTAGAGTTGAAAGTTAGGGATAAACAAAGATGGTGTGGAGGAAAGTGCAAGTTCCCCAAATGGAGACTTTATGAGTAGGTGCGGAGAGCTGTTAATGGTGGAGAAATACTGCGGAGCAATGAGGTATAATGTCCCTCCCCAGCCCAGCCAGACTTCTACCTGAGGGGGACAGCTGTTGGTTTCACTGCCTCATTTTTAAAGAGACAAAACATCTGTTTAAATACTAGGGTGACTCTGTGGATAAAGATGAACACCACCTTTTAAGAGCACATCAGATTAACTGAAAATATAGTTCACTGACTACTGGCCTTCTTTCAGAAAGGCTGGATGAAAACTGAAATGCCCAGTAAATTATTCAAAGGTATAGCTAAAAAGAGTCAACAGCATAACATTAGTAAAAGTTTGGCATTTGAGAGTTATTATAAAGATGTCTGGGGTGTGTGTGTGTGTGTGTGTGTGTGTGTGTGTGTGTGTGTGATTTAGCAACTGTGTATACTGCAGAGAAGAAATGTTCCAATGTTGTTTCAATAGACAGAAAATTATACATTCTATAATAAAATTATTTAGAAACCTCTACAACATCCAGGAACTCTTTAGAAAAATCCTGAAGTGTATTTGACATAAAAGCTCATGTTCTTAGTCACTGTGATGTGCTTGTAATTGGTATAAACTTTCATTAAAGAGCTCAATCTGGGGTGCCTGAGTGGCTCAGTTGGTTAAGCAACTGCCTTCGGCTCAGGTCCTGATCCCGGAGACCCGGGATCGAGTCCCACATCGGGCTCCCTGCTCGGCGGGAAGCCTGCTTCTCCCTCTCTCACTCCCCCTGCTTGTGTTCCCTCTCTGGCTGTGTTTCTCTATGTCAAATAAATAAAATCTTTAAAAAGAAAAAAAAAAAAAAAGAGCTCGATCTGGCCAGCCAGTTTTGTTTTCTCTTTTTCTCCTCTCATCAGATGATAGCTCTTGAGCAGAAGTCCTGTCTTCCTGTAGCTGGAGCAGCCACATGACTCACAGATTTAAAGATCCAAGGTTGGGCATGGATGAGACTTTAGGGTTGTCCCAAATTAGATGTGAAGATTTTGATTTTACACCTTACAGAGGAAGGTCTTGTCAGAATTACTGTTTCTGGAACTTTCATTTTGTTGCTTTTTCTAGAATGCCTTCTCTGTACTTCTGTTCTTTTAGATTGGGGACTGAGTCTTCATGCAAAGTTTTAAATTTTAGTCTTATATTTCTGGCTATATCTTGTTTCAATGTGTTAATAACTAAATCCTTGTTAAAATGTTAGTAGAAATGATGATTTACAATTATTACACCTTCTTGTTGGATTGTCCCCTTTGTGATTGTATAATGCCCTTCTTTGTCTTTTTTTTTTTTTTTTTTTTTTTTTTTTTTTTTTTTTTTTTTTTTTTTTTTTTTTTTTTTTTTTTTTTTTTTTTTTTTTTTTTTTTTTTTTTTTTTTTTTTAAGATTTTACCTATTCATTTGACAGAGAGAAACACAGCCAGGGAGGGAATACAAGCAGGGGGAGTGAGAGAGGGAGAAGCAAGCCTCCTGCCGAGCAGGGAGCCCGATGTGGGGCTTGATCCTGGGATTCTGGGAACATGACCTGAGCCAAAGGCAGAAACTTAATAACTGAGCCACCCAGGTGCCCTCCCCCCCTTCTTTGTCTCTTGCCATAGCCTTCGTTTTAAAGTCTAGTTTGTTCCATAGAAGTATTACTACTCTAGCTTTCTTTTGACATCCGTTTATGTGATAAATATTTCTCCACCCTCACTTCTTCCAATCTACAAGTGTTTTAAGGTCTAAAATGAATCTCTTGTAGAAGCATATGGATAGGTCTTGTTTTTTTATCCATTTGACACCCTATGTCTTTTGATTGGGGTGTTTAGTCCATTTACACTCAAATAATTATTGGCAAATTTGTATTTATTGCCGTTTTATTATTTGTTTCATTTTTGTTTCTGGAGATTTCCTCTGATCCTGTCTTGTCTTTGCCACTTCTGGCCTTTCCTTTCCACTCACAGGATCCCCCCTGATATTATTTGCAGGGCTGATTTCATGGTAATTAACTCCTTTAGTTTTTATTTGTCTGGGAAACTCTTCATCTCTCCTCCTACTCTCAGTGATAGCCTTGGATAGTATTCTTGGCTGCCGTTTTTTTCTATCCAGCACTTGGAATATATGATGCCACTTTCTTCCAGCTTGCCAAATTTCTGTTGAGAAATACAGTTGGTCTTATGGGTTTTCCCTGGTAATTTTGGTCTTCTTTTGTCTTGTTGCTTTTAAGACTTTTTCCTTATCACTATATTTTGCAAATTTAATTACACTATGTCTTGATGTTGGCCTGCTTTTATTGATTTGGATGCGAGTTCTCTACATCTTCTGGATTTGGATATCTCCTTCCTCCCCCAGATTAGGGAAATTTATAGCTTTTATTTCTTGAAATAAATTTTCTGCCCCCTTTTTTCTTTCTTTCTTTTTTTTTTTTTAAGATTTTATTTATTTGACAGAGAGAGAGAGATCACAAGTAGGCAGAGAGGCAGGCATTCAGAGAGAGAGGAGGAAGCGGGTTCCATGCTGAGTAGAGAGCCTGATGTGGGACTCAATCCCAGGACCCTGAGATCATGACCTGAGCTGAAAGCACAGGCTTTAACCCACTGAGCCACCCAGGTGCCCAAGCCCCCTTCTTTCTCTTCTCCTCCTAGAACTCCTAGAATACTAATGTCGTTATGTTTGATGGAATCACTGAGTTCCCTAAGTCTATTCTTGAGTAGCATAATTCTTCTTTCTCCTTTTTATGCAGGTTCATTATTTCCCATTATTTTGTCTTCTAGGGTCACTAACTTGTTCTTCCAGTTCTTCCAATCTGCTGTTCATCAAATCAAGCCTGTTTCCAATCTCATTTATTGCATTCTTCATCTCTGACTTATTCTTTTCTAAATCTTTTACCTCTGTGGTAAAGGTCTCTCTGATGTTTTCCATTCTCTTCTCAAACCCTGTGAGTATCCTTATGAGTATTGCTTTAAGTTCTCCATCAGACATATTACTTTTACCTGTTTCACTTAAATCTATGGCCATGGCTTCATCTTGTACAATCATGGAGCTAAATTACCCCTCTTGGCATTTTCTAAGTCTTTGCCTCTTTTTTTGTGTTAGAAAAGTCAGTTATGTCTCCTGCTCCTGAAAGTGATGGCTTTATGAAGAAGAGATCATGTAGTTCCCAGGGCCTTGCACTTCAGGGAGTGCCGCCAGTGTGTGTTGTGCATGCTCTTCTGTTGTGTTTTAGCTGTTCTGGGTTTCAGACTAGTCATCTGCGGAGGTTCTCCTGGTCTGCCACAGGCAGTGTTTGGTCCCTGCCCTGGATGTGGCAAGTTTTACTAGGTGTGCTTTGCCCTGCTTGTGAAATGAGACCTGACACCACTTGCATCAGAACTGAGGTCCTACAGAACTCTGGTCAGGGGACATGGTATGCTCAGAGGTTTGTGCTAGTTTGTGCTAGTCTTCTGGGGGAGGGACCCATTGCACTGAAACCGAGGCAAACTTGACTGAGAAGGGCAGAACCACCAGAGCACAGGGTGGGTGGGGATTGGTGTAAGCAAGTTAGGCAGGCAGTGTCCACAGTGTCCATGCTGAACTGCTTCCCTCAGGTGGCACTGTGTTTATGGTGAGAGGCACAGGAAGGAAAAGGTGCCAGCCAGCTCCTTTGTCCCAAGAGACAAGTCTCCGTGAACACAGCCTCTTAGGGAAGCACTCCTAGAATAGTGAATAATTTCCTCCCTCTCTCCCCCAGGCATTTTTCAGGTACTGTTTCCATTGTTTGTCCCCAGTTTTTTCCTGCTTTCTCTTCAGAAGCAGTTTAGTGCCCTCTGGGCTCTAGCCCAGCCAAGCCTGCTGATCTTTCAAACTCCAGGCTTTAGAGAAATGGTGTAGGTAGGGGGTTTTGCTTGTCGTCTGGGGAAGGGTAGAGGCCTACTGCATTTAGACAGAGGCAACCTTGACTGAGAAGGGCAGTTCCACCAGAGTGCAGGAGGTTGGGGCTTAGTGTATGGAAGTTCATCAGGCAGTGTCAGCCCTGTGCTGATGGCTCTGTGTTTAAGCTGAGGGGCATGAGAGGGAAATGGCACCAGCCAGCGCCTTTGTTCCCCTAGAGGCATTTCTGTGAATGCTGCCTCTCAGGACCTGCTCTGAGAAGAGAGCAAATAATCCCCCACCCAGTGTGCTCCAGGCATTTTTAAGATCTCTGCTTCCATGCTGTCCTCCCCTTGGGTTGTTTGCCTGCCTTCTCTCTAGGAGAAGCACAATGACCTCTGGGTTCTAACCCAGCCAACCCCAATGACCTTTAAAACTTGAAAGTTTAAGCCCTACTGGTTGCAAGAACTCACACAATTCAGCCCCTCTCATTTTCCAAGCCAATGGCTTTGGGAAAATGTTCTCCTTTTATGTTCCCCTGTGTGCCCCTTTCTCTCTTGCCCTTCTCTGTGACCACAGTTTCCTTCCCTCCGTAGCACCAGTGATCCATTCTCCCCTAAACCACTCTGTATCCTTCCTATCTTCTTTAATGTGGTCTCTTCTCTCCTTTTAGCTTTGGGGTTTGTTTTTTTAGACTTTAGGACAATTTCTGGGTTATTTAGGATGATTTGACAGATATCGAGTTGTTTTTGTGGGACAAGACACACACCCAAAATTAGAGCACCCAAATATATATAAAAGAAATTAATGACAAACATAAGGAACTAATTGCTTATTCATTAAAAACATACATGGCAACAAATGAGATGAAAACACAGTAGTGACAAAGTGGTCCTAAGAGACCTAAGTCCTACAGACTTAACTCAAGAAGCAAGAAAAATCTCAAATAAACAACCTAACCTTACACCTCAAGGAGCTAGAAAAAGAGCAGCAAAGTCTAAAGTCAGCAAAAGGAAGGAAATAATAAACATAAAATCAAAAATATATGATGTGGAAACTGAAACAAAAAAGCAACAAACAAAAACAAAAGAACCGATCAATGAAACCAGGAGCTAATTCTTTGAAAAAAATTAATAAAATTAACACGCTCCTAGTCAGATTTATCAAAAGAGAAAGGACCCAAATAAATAAAATCACAGATGAGAGAGGAGAAATAACAACCAACACCACAGAAATAAAATTATAGGAGAATTTTATGAAAAACTAAATTCCAACAAATTGGACAAGCTGGAAGAAATGGATAAATTCCTAGAAGCATAGAAACCACCAAAACTGAAACAGGAAAAGAAATAGAAAACTTGAATAGACTGATAACCAGCAAAGAAATTGAATCACTAACCATAAAACTCCCAGCAAACAAAAATCTAGGGCCACATGACTTCACAAGTGAACTCTACAAAGCATTTAAAGAAGAGCTAATACCAATTCTTCTCAAACTGTTCCAAAAAATAGAAAAGGAAAACTTCCACATTTATTTTATGAGGCCAGCATTACCATGATACCAAAACCAGATAAAAACTCCATTAAAAAAAGAGAAATATAGGCCAATATCCCTGATAAACACAGATGCCAAAAATCCTCAACAAAATACTAGCAAATCGAAATCAACGACATATTTAAAAAATATCATTCAGCATGATGAATCAATGGGATCAATTCTTGGGCTGCAAGCGTGGTTCAATATTTGCAAATCAACCAGTGTGATACACCACATTATAAAAGAGAGGCTAAGAAACATATGATCATTTCAATAGATGCAGAAAAAGCATTTGACAAAGTACAACATCCATTCATGATTAAAAAACCCTCAACAAAGTAGGTGTAGATGGAACATATCTCAACATAATAAAGACCATATATGAAAAATCCACAACTAGTATCATTCTCCATGGAGAAAAATTGAGAGCTTTTCTTCTATGTTCAGGAAAAACAAAACAAAACAAAACAAAACAAAACAGGGATGTCATTCTCACTGTTTTTTAACATAGTACTAGATGTCCTAGTCTCAGCAGTCAGAAAACAAAAAGAAATAAAAAGTATCCAAGTTGGCAAGGAAGAAGTAAAATTTCACTATTTTCTGATGGCATGATACTCTATATACAAAACCCAAAAGACTCTACCAAAAACCTGTTTGAACTGATAAATGAATTCAGTAATGTTGCAGGATAAAAAAAATCAACATAAATCTGTTGCATTTCTACACATCAATAACTAAATAGCAAAAAGAGAAATTAAGGATTCAGTCTCATTTATAATTGCACCAAAACCAATAAGATACCTAGGAATAAACCTAACCAAAGAGGTGGAAGACCTGTACTCTGATAACTATAAAAAACTGATGAAAGAAACTGAAGAGGACACAAAGAAATGGAAAGATATCTCATGTTCATGGATTGGAAAAACAAACATTGTTAAAATGTCTATGCTACCTACAGCAATCTACACATATAATGCAATCCTTATCAAAATACCAACAGCATTTTCAGAGATAGAATGAACAATCCTAAAATTTGTATGGAACCAGAAAAGATTCAGGATAGCAAAAGCAACCTTAAAAAAGAAAAGCAAAGCTAGATGCATCACAATCCCAGACTTCAAGTTATACTACAAAGCTATAGTGATCAAAACAGTATGGTACTGGCATAAAAACAGACAAAGATCAATAGGACAGAACAGAAAACCCAGAAATAAATCCACAATTATATGGTCAATTAATTGTTGACAAAGCAGAAAAGTGTGCAATAGGAAAAAGTCTCTTGAATAAATGGCGTTGGGAAAACCGAACAATAACATGCAAAAGAATGAAACTGGACCACTTTCTTTCACCAAACACAAAATGAATTCAAAATGGATTGAAGACCAAAAGTGAGAGTTGAAACCATGAACATCCTAGAAGAGAACACAGGTAGTAACCTCTTTGATATCAACAACTTTTTATTAGATGTCTCCTGAGGCAAGGGAAACAAAAGCAAAAATAAACTATTGAGATTTCATCAAAATAAAAAGCTTCTGTGCAACAAAGGAAATGATCAACAAAACTACAAGGCGACCTTCACAATGGGAGAAAATTGCTTCCAAATGATTTATCTAATGAAGGATTCATATTCAAGATATATAAAGAACTTAGAAAACTCAACCCTCAAGGAAGCAATAACCCAATTAAAAAATGGGCAGAAGTTTTGAATAGATATTTTTCCAAAGAAGACATTCAGGTGGTCAACAGACACATGAAAAGATGCTCACCATAATTGATCATCACAGAAATACAACTCAAAACTATAATGACATATCACCTCACACCTGTCAGAATGGCTGAAATCAACAACACAAGAAACAACAGGTATTGACAAGGATGTGGAGAAAGGGGGAACGCTCTTGCACCGTTGGTACGAATAAAAACTGCAGCCAGTGTGGAAAACCGTATGGAGGTTCCTCAAAAAGCTAAAAATAAAACTACCAACAATTTCACTTCTAGGTATTTATTACCTAAATACAAAAACACTAATTTAAAGGGATACATACACCCCAATGTATATAGTAGCTAGAGAGTATTATAGGAGTTAGAAATTATGTTAAGTGAAATAAGTCAGAGAAAGATAAATACTATATGATTTTACTCATATGTGGAATCTAAAAAAACAAAACAAATGAGCAAAGGGAAGAAAAAAGAGAGGGAGGCAAACCAAGAAACAGACTCTTAAACATAGTGAGTTTCAGGGCACCTGGGGGGCTCAGTTGTTAAGTGTCTGCCTTTGGCTCAGGTCATGATCCCAGAGTCCCAGGATCTAACCCCACACTGGGCTCCCTGCTCTGTTGGAAGCCTGCTTTTCCCTCTCTCACTCCCCTCGCTTGTGTTCCCTCTCTCACTGTGTCTGTCTCTGTCAAATAAATAAATAAAATCTTTAAAATAGAAGCAACCATAGTGAGTTTCGCCTTTCTTCCTGAACCATGTTGTGACGTAGTATGAACATGGGCTTTTGATTCAGACAACCTGTGTTTTTTCCCAGCTCTTTCCCAGCTAGCTCTAGCCTTTTGGCATGCTACGTAACATTTTAAACATCAATCATTCATTAAATGAGGATAATACTATCTATCTCATAAAATGATGGAATTAGTTTAGCATAGGTCCTGACACATATGCAAATGCTCTGTAAATGTTTATACATGTTATTGGTAGCGTACATGTAACTCCTCTACATCCAGTTCCTTCTGGACTCATGTGTCTGCAATATTGGGTCTGGAGGCATAGAACCAATACCATATATAAATGACATCAGCTCTGAATCTCATGAGTTTAGCTAAGTTTAGTATTTAGTATTGGGCCATACCTGAACATCTTTCAGTACTGTTGGCCTCTGGACATGTTCCTCATACACCTATTTTCCACGTTGAATTTGTACCAGGTGCCTGGATTCTTTTCATAGCTACAATAATAATTGTGACTTGACCAAGATCAAGTAGTAATTAAGTGACTGAGCCAGAAATTTGACACACACAGTCTGAACCAAGGCTGCTGACTATTATCCTTGTTATTATGATTTTGACTCTATAATCAAATGTTATTTACATTATCCTATGAACTACATTTACTCAAGTCACCTTGAGTAAGTATTCCCCTATGGTCTGCTTTTGTCCCGGGATGCCATTTTTTACCAAACCCAAAGAGTTTTTAATATTAAGCCCATCTAACTAGCCAAGAATAACCTTGAAGCAACCACCAAAGTGATCTCTAGCAAACTGAAAGCCTGAATCACACAAATAATTGCTGGGCATGGGGTGAACATTTAATCTGCAGCTCTACTCATTGACTTACACTTCATTAGTACCTTTTTTAAAAAAATAATAATTTATTTTATTTTTTCACCTTTGATGCTTTTGACTGAATGTTACTTGGGTTCCTCATGCAAAATACTTTGACCAATCAAGTCCCCCAGTTTTTAGGAGGCAGAGCGAGAATTTTTGGTAACCTAATGGAGGAAGCAAAATATGTCTTTTCTCACATGCCGTCATTCAGCCTCCTCCAAAGGGCTTTTATTGGCCTGCACTCTCTATATACACTGGAAATCAATTACTGTACTACTGGATTTTTGTGCTTGGTGTAAGGGTTTTTCAGGAATAGTGGCATTCTTCCCACCTAATTCCAGAAGGGATCCTGATTTCTTTCATTAGTAAAAGAGCAGATAAGCTGCCTTAATACTGGTATTCATAGAAGCAGGTCCTGAGCATCCTCTCCTCATCCGTGTTCTCAGTAAGGGAGTGCCTGCTCTAATGTTTCCGTGCCTTATCACATTGCTCATCTGACCTCTTCTTGTTCTTCCATTTACATCTTCACTCCAAAGACTTGAAACTTGACACTCTTTTCCTGGCTCTGAGCACAGCCTTGCTTTGCGGTCACAATTCAAGTTCTTGTTCCTTGGCTGTGTAATCGCAGGTAATTCCAGATGAACATTCAGTCTGATGTGATCCAAGTCTCTGAATCTGTTAGCTCAGCACAGCTTCCTTCCTGCTTTGAAGCCCAGCTCCTCTGCGAGCTTCACTCAGGCTTCTGCGTGAGTAACAGGTGAGACCCCAGCCTATCATCCACGCTCCTCTCACCCTTTATTCCCGTTTCTTCTAAAACTCAAATCCAGTCCTCCTGTGCTTCCAACATAGATACAGGGAGCTCTGTACAGCTCATGCTTGCTTGGCAATTTCTATGTTATACATTCAGAGAGTGAGGAAGAAAAGGGAAGGCATTGGGAGATTTGGGCTGCATTAGTCAGATTCAAAACCCAAAGGTATCATTTCTCCGTGGGCGGAAAATGAACATTTGGAAATAAAAGTATCTGTTAATTAGGTTTTGTATCCTGGGAAAGTTAGGCACAGCAGTTAATGCAACCCTCTTCCAGGGCCAGAGGTGGGGGTGAGGGAGTTCCTTCCTGATGCTCTGGGTGGAAACTGATGAGAGAGACTAAAGTGATTTCACTGTCCCTGACTAAGCAGGGCGAGGAGGCCCACCGGGACTCAGAGCCTAGTGTGATAAAGATAGTTGTCTTTGTCGGGCAGAAGCCCCAAGTTAAGGCACACTGGAGTCTGGAGCACAGATAAGGCAGATGAAAGACCGTAAGACAATTTTCAAAATTGTCTCTAAGTACTGCAGGCTCTTCTCTGCTATATCAGCTGAGCAAACTTTGCTATCATGGCTACTAAAGAAAACCCTTAGAAATGGATCCACTTATTTAATAATTTAGAAAGTATTTGCTCCATGACAGGCAGAGTTCTAGGTGATGGGGATACATTAGTGGATAAAATAGACAAGATTTCCTGCCTTCATGGGATTTATAGTCCAATAGCGGAAAAATAGCAGTAAACAGGATTAATAGGTGAACTATAGAACTATTAGAAAGTGATTAAAATATGGACAAGGGTATAAAATTACAGGAGTGGGATTGTTAGAAAGATGGTGTAAAATTTTAAGCAGGGTGTACTTTTGAATAAAGGTATGAAGGAAGACGGAAAACTATCCATGAGAATAGAGCATTTCAGGAAGAGAGAACAGCAAATGCAAAGGCCCTGGAACAGGATTCCCTCCGGCCCTGGAAAGTTTGAGAGACAGCAAGGAAGATGGTAGAACTGGACTAGAGAGAGCTCAGGAGAGTCTGAAGAGATGAGGCATGCTTGGGTCTAGGGACGATGTTTACAGGCATATTAAGAACTTTGACTCTTACTAGAAGACAGAAGCCATCTATAAGTTTTGAGCAGAGGTGTGACATGATCTGATATGATTTAACAAATGGTTTAGCTGTTCTGTTGAAAGAAAATTTTAGGGAGAATTTGAAGCAGGAGACCAGATAAGAGAATAATGCAATGATACTGGTGTGAGCTGGCGGTGGCCTGGACAGAAGGAGTGGCAATACGGATACTAACAAATGGTAAGTTCAGGAGAGATGTTGAAGATGGCTTTTATGATAAACTCATTATAGACGATAAAAGAAAAGCCAAGATGAAAAGCACGGATTTGGGTCTGAGCAGCTGGAATAGCATTGTCTTTGAGAGATATGTAGAAGATGGCAAAAACAGTAAGTTGAAAAGGCAGAAAGTGAGGAGCTCGGTTATGACTATGCTCCTTGGGGTGCCCTTTAGACACCCAAAAAGAGAGTCAGGTAGGTAGTTGATATCAGAGTCCTCCCATTTTCTATGGTTATTCATAGCCCTTTTCAAAGGAAAAGGAAAACATGAGGTGGGATCAGAAGCCTTGGGTTCCCTCAACTTTTTGTTATTCTAAATAGCTCGTGGATTACAGCAGGACATCAATTTCCAGGATGGTAGGAGATGAAATTCTTAAATTGCCCATACTTTATTGAAATGACAGCTTTGTTGTAATGGATTTTCAAAGCGATTATTACCCTATGTTGTATTAACTTCTAAACTTTCGGTTTTCTATCCAGTTTAAACATTAGTGTAATAACTATCTCTCAATCCTGATCATCAGGAAGCTTCACGTATGAAGACTCCTGCATTACCCTACAGAGTGGGAAACTGAGGCCAAATAGATTTCAGTATTCATGTCTTATTCAGTGGCTCCAAATGAATGACAAGTTTGAAAGAGACCATGGGACATTCTGGTGGAACGCCATGAGTTTCCCTCTCTATGAGGAATGGTATGCACACTTAGATCTCATGACTAAGGGAACCTCACTGCCTCTTTCAAGTGTCTACCCCAGAATTTATGGCTCTGGATTCTTCTCTCCTGATTCTACCCCTAAAAGAGTCAAATACCAGCTTATTTACTGACCACATTGTGTGTGCCTCCATTCTGCCATCATACTCAGAAAGAGTTCCATAGCCTCCTGCATACTACAAAATGGAAAGCATCCAATTTTTAGCAATATTCAAGTTCCTACCAATATGCAGCTTTTGATTGTCGTTAACAAATGACAATCATTTCCCCCCCCAGCTTTTATGATTTTTCCCATTTATTGCCTACCTACATGACCTTCAGACTGCATTAGCCATTTATATTTTTAAATTGTGTTTTATTTAATTTTAAAACTTGAACACGATAAATAAATGTTTAGCCATTTTCGCCTGTTACACTCCAGTGGTGCCTCTGAACCTTTTATTCATTTAGACATATTTTCCCCTAATTATTCCCTGCCTGTATAATTTTAATACACAGATGTTTATGTCATGAGCATTTTTGGAGTAACATTCAAGATCCTTCCCCTATGAAGAATGAAATTTTCCCCCCATGGGAACAATTTAGGCCCCATTGAAAATGCACTGTGACTGTGTTTCAACTTGAGGACTGAAGAGGAAGGGAAGAGGGTAAGACAGGAAGCTTGTGGCTTCTGCTGTTGATATGGCTACCACTCTTATTGGGATAAGATGAGATGCTCTCTTAAAAGGCACCATGATGAGATGCATGAAGTTTTGTGTGCCAAGTGCTTCATTTATATCGAACTCCCTAATGTCACCTGAGATAGGTACACCTGCTACTCTGAAGCCAGAGTTTGGGGTTTCTGTATTCAGAGATGATTTTCTAGTTTTACCATCCAATAAGACTTCCTCACAGAATTAATTCCCCTGCAAGGATTAAAAATCAACTGGGGACTCTGCAAAAGTAGCAGTACCAGATCAGCCTGTATCTGTCTTTCTAGGAATGCATTATAGCTCAAGTCAAGATAGATGAAAGGTCAGTAATTAGGGGGAAAAGGAGAGCTGAGGGCAAATGGGCCTTAGTAAGGAGCTCCTGTTTACAAGCTTTATGGGTGAATCTGCATGTAAAAGACGAAAGGGCAGAAGCCATGGTTTGCTATATGCCGATATATTGACTCTTAGGACATCCACTGGGTTTTCTAAAATTTTTTTTTGTAAGTTCCATGTTTACTGTTGGCTAACAATTGCTAGTTACAAAGTTTCGAAACTGCAGCTGTTTTACAAAAGCTTTTACATTTCCAGCGTGAATAATGTAGTCTAAGATTATACTTTACATGCCTGTTATTCATAGTTTTGTATAAAAATAGCTCCAACAGAAGAAAAAATTTAATTTCTTATTAGTAGTGTTTTAGGTGTTTTTAAGTTAGGTAAATATAGTCAAGATGTAAAATAAAAGCACCTGAACATAATTTGTTCCTTTCTCACTAATCTTCAACCTTCAACATTAGTTATATTATCCTAAGATGGGAGAAAATTATTTTTATCCTTTTCTTTTTTTTTTTAATTTCCAGAGGACTCACTACCAGCTTTGATACCACAGTTGCCTGGCATCAACAGCCCTATCAGTAGTTTTTAGTGACCCACATATTTATAATACACAATAAAAGGACTTTAAGCTTTTAAAAAATACATATTTTTGTTTTTTCTTTTTTTATATTTTTGTTTTTTCTAATTGACCTCCTTGCTCATATTGAGCTCTGGTTTTTCTATTTAGAATATAAGAAAAGTGCTTTATTCATTTTGATTTTAGTTCTATATAAGTTAAAAGCCAAAAGAAGGATTTTTTTTCTTTCCCACATGGATGTGAGGCCTAATAGCTTTCAGTGTTGATTTTCCATAATTAGATGAATCATTTACACAATGACCCCCTCCAATATTTAACTAACTCATAACTATCTGACTTACTCAGTATATGCTATCATCTTTATCAGTCACTAAGGAATATTCTTGGTACTCAATGAACCGACTTCTGTTAATTTTATTATTTTGACAATCTGGAGTACACATTTTAAAATACACATGATCGGACCATAGAAAGGATGCAATTTTAATACTGATATAAAGTCATTCAAATAGGTATCATGCCATAAGTACTATCAAAGGAATTTTATATCCAATTTTTTTTCATATACAACTCAGGTAGTCAAGGTAGAGAATAGTCTTTCTATTTAGCAGATTAAAAAAACAAACAAACAAACAAACCCTCAGAGATTTTTTCACTTGTATATAGTCAATTGAGTTTGTGACAGAGAAGAGAATAAAATCCTCTTAGCTTCCTCCACAGGAATGTATTTTCTTTGGAAAATAATCATAGGTAATGAGGAAGTAATTTACATGAAAAAATTGTGATGTATGTGTACTTTAAAGCACTTGGTTCAGTTCAGTAAGCATTTGACAAGTGTGTTCTATTCCTAACACTGAACAAAGGAGGCACAGTGGAGAGAGACACCACCTCCATCTCCCAGGCTTCCCGTGTGATGTGTCGTCACTTGAACAGTAAAAAATAGTTGTCTGTTCTTCATGCTCAGATTACAAAATCAAGGCCATCTACACAACTTTAACTGCCTGTGCAATGAGTTACTATGCAAATAGAAGAGTAGAAGAGTAGTACTTTACCTTCACCTAATTTGTTAGCCTAATGGCCAGTACAGAGCACTAGTTCATGCTTGGCTGTTTTCTGTTTTCAGGCTCAGCCCACAGGATTACGAACTTCCCAGGTGTTGAACAAAGAAGCAATTTAAAGGGCATGAGACCACCCAAACCCCAGAAAGACTTGCATTATCTCTTTTACTGGTAGATTTCTTCTTATGAAATGGATACGCTATTGAAAGACTGCTTGAAAATGTAGATGCATTTAAAAAACTATTGTATCGCACGTTAAAGAAAACACCATGATGTAATGAAGAGAAGTTGTTCATTTAAAAAAATCTTGGTTCTAGCAGTAACTTTCTCTCCTTGTTTTGAGATCTTTGGCACAATATTTGGAAAGACTCACTTTCCACCTACATGTCATTATAAGAGTCCTGGAAAATATTGAGAAAAACAGATAAGGCAGCATTTTGAGTTAATAAATAGACTACTCACCTTACATTCAATCTCCAAATGTTCTATAAAAATACTCAAGACTTATATGAAAAGGAAATGGAACAGAACTGTAAGCTAAAACTGAGAAGAACTCATATAGTGAGGTCCAGAGAAAATTTCCACAACTGTGAAGAAAAACTTTGGCTTTACACGCTAGTTGACCTACCTTCTGAACTAGTACAGGAGGGACATAATTTTACCCTTTTGACAATTTGTCCTGCAACCTCAGATGAAGGTACTGTACTAATAAAAAACAGAAACAAGCAAACAAGAAAAAAAAAACACAACAAAATGAAACAAACAAACAAATAAAAGAAAAACATCCAAACTTCTGTATCAACGTGGATGGGACTGCAGGAGATTATGCTAAGTGAAAGAGTCAAGCAGAAAAAGTCAATTATCATATAGTTTCACTTACTTGTGGAGGATAAGGAATAACATGGAAGACATTAGGGGAAATCAGAGGAGGAGATGAACCATGAGAGACTACGGACTCTGAGAAACAAACTGAGGACTTTGGAGGGGAGGGAGATGGACGAATTGGTGAGCCTGGTGGTGGGTATTAAGGGGGGCATGTACTGCATGGGGCACTGGGTGTGGGGCATAAACAATGAATCTTCTTTGAACACTAAAAAAATAAAATAAAAAAATAAAAAACAAAAACAAAAACCCAATAGGCAGTTGATCTCCCAGTTGTCTGGGAACAACAACTTCTTCTTCTCCTTCTTCCTTCTTCCTCCTTCTTCTTCTTCCTTCTTCCTCCTCCTCC
>PITA01025862.1:0-23630 GCA_004023965.1 Spilogale gracilis
GAGAAAAAGGCAGAGGGAGAAGCAGACTCAATCCAAGGATTCCAGGATCATGACCCAAGTGGAAGGCAGATGCTTAACTGACTGAGCCACTCAGGCGCCCGTGCCCCTAAGTATTTAAAAGGCAGATCTAAGATGGCATAGGGCAGACTGTGCACAGGGCGAGTAGAGTTGGTGTGCAGCAGCCCAGTCCCGGGCATCAGGAGCACAAGTGCCAAGGGACCCAAGGGACCCAAGGCAGGCTGTAGGCTCAGAGGAGGGGCTGATGGGTGGGCACACACTGAAGTCAGCAGGAAAGAAAAGGAAGGACCAGAGTCACACAGCCGGGAGAACCCTCACGTGTGGGTTCAGGAGCAGGCAGTTCTAGGCAAGGCAAGTGGGAGGGCACAGGAGCGCAGAGAGAGCAGGGCTGGGTGCCCTGCTGGGTGCCATGCTCCGAGACAACTTGGCTGCCGTTCACCGGCATCCTTTATGTCTGTGTGACCTCCGGTGCAGCACTTAACACTAAAGCCTCAGTTTCCTTATCCAGTGCCAGGCCCGTGGCAGGGTCACCTCTGATCTCACTCCTGAAAGTCCCCTGTAAGTAAATTTCGAGGGGAAGGCCACTCAAGGCCGGAGAGGGAAGCAGGTGGCACATGGTGAAGGCTACAGCTACCAAGTGAAAGTGCTCAGGCTTCACCTTTCAGATATGGTGAGGATACTAGGTGGGACTTTTTCAATTCCAAATGACAGAATGTATGGGCTGGGGTTGCATGGCTTTCCCAACATTAATGGCAGTTCCTTCCCAGTTGGCAACCATTAGGCTGGCTGTCCTCCAGGAGGATTTCCATTGGGAGCCAGGGAGGCAGGAGTGGGTTCTTTCTTCACCCCACCAAGGCGTTTGGGGACTGAGAGAGACTCGCACTGTCTAACGGGCTGCAGGAGGAACACGGACCCTGCCGGGCAGGGGCTCGGACTTAACGGGGACCGCGAGGAAGCCCGGTAGGAGTCCAGTGGACCCCGGTGGGCTTCAAGGAGGTGGCGGCCTTGAGCCCAACCCCCTCACCGCGAGCGCTCAGGGAGGAGGTGCGGGGACAGGATGAGGACCAGCAACCCCGGAGCCAAGGGGCGGTCCCCGCAAGGAGAGGCAGGCAGGGGTGTGGCCCGAAGTCCGGAGACAGGCTACCCCGGTCGCCCCCGGGGGTCCCGCAAGCAGGTGGAGCTCGGGGGACGCGGCGCCCGCAGCCCCGCCCGGCCGGGCTCTCTCCCCGCGGGGCTCCCGGGGTCCCCGCCGCCCGCGATTTCGGCGCGTCAGCAGAGCGGAAACGGGAGCGGCGCCAGCCCCAGGATCGGCGGGGACGCGGCCTGGCAGCGCGGCCGGCGGCTCCGCAGGCTCTGTTCCGCCCGCGTTTGTGTTGGCAGCTGCCCGCGGTGCGCGGCCGGGCGCGATGAAAGGGCCTTCTGTGTGCGCCGAGGGGCCTTGCTCGCCTTTCATTCTTAATATAATCTTCACTTCATTTTTAACCGAGCAGAGGTTCTCTTGGAAATTTTCCCCTTCTTCCAAAAATACATGCGCGCGCGCGTGTGTTTGTAAAAGTTCCTTCACGGTGAAGGTCAGGATTGTCCTGGGCAGGGGAAGTGCGAAACCCGAGGCGGGTTCAGAGCGAGACAGAAATGCCTTTCTTCCTGCACTGGGGCCTCCCCGGGGGTCGCTGCCTCCGCTGGGGTGTCCGCCCTCGCGGCCTGGGGTCTGGAGGAGGAGGATGGCGATTCTTCTCTAACCACCGCTCACACCCCAGGCCCAGGATGAATGGGCTGTTTGGGAAGATCAGTGGGGAGGGAGTGGGGTACCTTCTCAAGGGGTCCCTGCTCGGGGCTGGTCAGGGAGTATTGCCGTAAGGTGGGGCCAGCCCCGGGCTGTCCTCCCAGAAATGAACAGAAAAAGAGACAGGACGTCTCTGTCCCGGGTTCTCCTTGGGGAGACAACACCCTCTACTGATGCCCTCGGTGAGGGCTTAAAACAGCCTGCAACAGCGCCTTAAACTTGTCTCCAGCCAGCCCTTTCCCTTGGCGGTGCACAGGGGTGTTACATCGAAGAAAATTTTCAAGATTATACCAGACATTTAGAGAGACTCCCATCTCAAGCATCACAGGGCCAAGTCTTTCCAAATGTTGTCCCAGGCCCCTAGAGTTAGGTATGATTATCCTAACTTTCCTGTAGGGAAAAGGACGGCCTGGAGAAGCTAAGCAATTTACCCCAAGTCCTAGAGCCAGAGGGTGCTAGGAAAGAAAATATGGAAGCAGGTGGCAGGAAGGCCGAGCTCTTCCTTCTCCGCGGGTGGTTTCCAAGCTGTGTTCTTTCCAGCCTCCACCTGCTTTGAGGGCTCTGAAAATTTATGATTCTGATTCTTTAAAAAAAATGAATTTGGGAGCACCTGGGTGGCTCAGTTGGTTAAGCAACTGCTTTTGGCTCAAGTCATGATCCCGGAGACCTGGCATCAAGCATCGGGCTCCCTGCTCGGTGGGAAGCTTGCTTCTCCCTCTCTCACTCCCTCTGCTTGTGTTCCCTCTCTAGCTGTATTTCTGTCTGTCAAATAAATAAACAAAATCTTTTAAAAAATGAATTTGTGTTTAGGTTTGAACTTCTGTTTTGAGCAACAGATTATCTGCCCTTAACACCATCCTGCCATAGACACCTAGGAAAGTTAGACTCAAAAACAAACAAACAAACCCCCACCAAGAGTATCTTTTTAAATCCAAGAAGAAACAAACCACATCAAGTCCAAGAAATTAAGAAACAAAAGGAAAAATCCAACCAGAAATGAAGTTGGCCACAACTGCCCTCTTTGGGGAACCGGAGGAGTGGTGAGGGCATAGGCAGAAAATGGGGACTGGTTGTCATCCAGAGAAGGTGAGGCATTGGACCTAACCAAAGCGGCATTGAAGCAGAGCCCCCAGGTAAAGCTGAAGCTGTCTGGGGCTATACCCCCAGTGGGATAATGTGCTGGGAAAAAAGAGATCAGACCTTGTGGCGCCTGGGTGGCTCAGTCGTTAAGCGTCTGACTTTGGCTCTGGTCATGATTCAAGGGTCCTAGGATCCAGCCCTGCATCAGGCTCCCCACTTAGTGAGGAGTCTGCTTCTCCCTCTGCCCCTGCCCCCTGCTCATGCTGTCTCTCTCAAATAAATAAATAAAATCTTTAAAAAAAGAGAGGGGGAGGGTGGGAGGGGGAGAGAAAGAGAGACAGAAGGAAGGAGGAAAAAAAAGAAAAGAAAAGAAAAGAAAAGAAAAGAAAAGAAAAGAAAAGAAAAGAAAAGAAAAGAAAAGAAAAGACCTTTAGGCACAGAAGGACAAGAAAGAAATATGCCGTTCTCAGTCTAGCTGGTAAAATTTTTAAAAATCCCTCCTGGGAGTTTCTTTCAATGAACCAGTGCTCATACAAGTTTTAGATTCAAGGGGACTATACCCTATGAAACCTAAAATTGAGAGACTAACATTACTGTTGGTCTCAGGCTCAGTAATATCTGTGGGGTACTTAACAGAGACAAACCCGGAACTTTCTCGAAAGGCCCAGGACCTCCACGGAGGCCACCCAGGATTCCCACAGGTAAAGCTGTGCTGAACGTAAATAACGGTGCCAGAGAAGACTCACCTCGGATCAAAAGTCTGGAGAGACACAAACAACAAGATTACCCCAAAACAATCTTATAGAGACTATGAAATAAGTATGTTTAAAATGATAAAGGAAGGAGGGGCGCCTGGCTGGCTCAGTCGGTAGAGCGTGCGACTCTTCATCTCAGGGTCTTGAGTTCAAGTGATTAAATAATCATAGTGATTATTTAAACTAAATTTTTAAAAGCTTTAAAAAATTAAATAAAATGATAAAAGAAGGAGTCAACTTTACTTCAATAAGAAAAAATAAATTAAGGGGCGCCTGGGTGGCTCAATCTATTAAGCATCCAACTCTTGATTTCAGCTCAGGTCATGATCTCAGGATCCTGGGATTGAGGCCTGCATCAAGCTCTCTGCTCAGCGGGGAGCCTGTTTCCTTTGCTCTCTCTGCCAGCCTCTCTGCCTACTTGTGATCTCTGTCAAATGAATAAATAAAATCTTTAAAAAGAAAGAAAGAAAGAAAGGAAGGAAGGAAGAAAGAAAGAAAGAAAGAAAGAAAGAAAGAAAGAAAGAAAGAAAGGAAGGAAGGAAGGAAGGAAGGAAGGAAGGAAGAAAGAAGAAAAGATGAAAAGAAAGCACGTCTTTAAAAAAAAAACTTTAAAAAATCTTATTAGGAATTGCATCATACAATGGCTCTGTCCAGGTAGAACTCACAAAACATACAACTTACTCTTTTAAGATTTTGTTTATTTGAGAGAGAGAGAGAGAGAGGGAGCACGAGTGGGGGGAGGGACCGAGCGAGAGGGAGATGCAGACTCCCATGGAGCAGGGAGCCTGACTCAGGGCTGATATCTGATATCCTCAGATCAGGACCTGAGCCCAATGCAGATGCTTAACCAACTGAGCCACCCAGACACCCCTACAAGACATACAGTTTAAAGTGTACAGTTCAGTAGTTTTTAGTACATTAATATGTACAGTCATCCCCACAGTCAACTTTAGAACATTTCAACACCTCCAAAAAAAATTATAATAACCTTGTAACGTTTAGCTCTTGCTCCCTCCCGATCTCTCCCAGACTTAAGCCAAAACTAATCTACTCTGGGTTTCCGATAGACTTGTTATAAATGGATATTTCATATAAATCATACAGTATGTGGCCTTCTGTAACTGGATCCTTTCATTTAGCAAAATATTTTCAGTATTCATCCATGTTGTAACATGCATGAGTACTTCTTGCCTTTTTATTATTGGATAATATTTCATTGTAAATTTGACCCATTCATCAGTTGATGAAGCTTTGGTTTGTTTCCATCCTTTGTCCACTAGGAATGATGCTGCTATAAGCATTCACATACAGGATAGTTCTGTGGATGTATGTTTTTTTTTAAGATTTTATTTATTTGACAGAGAGAAACACAGCCAGGGAGGGAACACAAGCAGGGGGAGTGAGAGAGGGAGAAGCAAGCAGGCTTCCTGCCGAGCAGGGAGCCCGATGTGGGACTCGATCCTGGGTCTCCGGGACCTGAGCCGAAGGCAGTCGCTTAACCAACTGAGCCACCCAGGCGCCCCTGTGGATGTATGTTTTAATTTGTCTTGGATACATACCTAGCAGAGGAATTGCCAAATCGTGTGGTAACTGAATGTTAAACTGTTTAAAGATTTGCTAGGTCATTTTTTTTTTCAAAACAGTTGTATCATTTTGTATTCCCACCACCTGTGCCTGAAGGTTCCGATTTCTCCACATACTCACTAACACTTGTTATTATCTGATTTTTGATTATAGTCATTCTGAGTGTGTGAAGTGCTGTCTAATGGATTTGATTTGCATTTCCCTAATACCTAACGAGGCTAAGCATCTTTTCATGTGCTTATTGGGCATTCATGTATCTATTTTTTTCCTTGAGAGAGAGAGAGAGAGAACGCAAACAGGGGGAGGGTCAGGAGAGAGAGCGAATCCCAAGTAAGCTCCACACCCAGCATGGAACCCAACATGGGCCCTATCTCACAGGCCTGAGATCATGACCAGACCTAAAATTAAGAGTCAGACACTTAACCGACTGAGTCACCCAGGTGCCACTTATATAGCTTCTTTAGAGAAATGCTTATTTAGATCTTCTGCTCATTTTTAAATTGGATTATTTGGTTTTTTTATTGTTGAGTGTAAGTGTTCTTTCTATAGTCTAGATACAACTTCCTTTCCAGATACATGATTTGCAAAAATTTCTCCCTTTCTCTTAGTTTCTTTTCACTTTCTTGGTAGTGATTTCTGAAGCACATAATTTTGGAAAATTTTGATCAGCTCAGTTTTCTATATGCTTATTTTGTTGCTTGTGCTTTTGGTGATGTATTCAAGAATCATTTGCCTAGTCAGGGTCATGAAGATATAACCCTATGTTTTCTTCTGAGAGGTTTATAGTTTTAGTTCTCATATTTAGCCCTCTTATCTTTGATCCATTTTGAGTTTATTTTTTTGATATGGTGTGAGGTCAGGATCCAACTTTAGTTTTTGCATGTTGCACTCAGTTGTCCCAGTACCATCTGTTGCAGAGAACAGTCTTTCCCTATTGGATAGTCTTGGCACCACTGTGAAAAATCAGTGGCCATTGACATATGGGTTGTTTTTTTTTTCTGGACTCTCAATTCTATTTTACCAATATGTCTGTCTTTATGCTAGTATCACACCATCTTGATTATTTTGCTTCATAGTAAATTTTACAAGCAGGAAGTATGACTTCTCCAACTTTTTTTTTTTGAAGATTGTTTTGACTATTCTGCGTCCTTTGTTTTTCCACATAATTTTAGGAGTAACTTAATAATTTCTGGGGGGGGAAAGGTATTTGAAATTTTTACAAGAGTTGCATTGACTCTGTAGGTTAATTTAATAATAAGTCTTTCAATCTATGACTTAACAATATTATTCTGGATCTCTTTGTTTGTTCCTGTGTGTAAGGAAATACCTGAATTATTTCCTTAATTTTGCTTCCACTCTTCTCTTTTGTACTGTTACTGGACCAAAAAAACCCATTACATTTCTATGTGTTATAGGCCCAATAGTATATTATATTCATATGGTTTTATGTTATTGCTTTTCAAAGAAGAAATAAGAAGAGACATGCATTTACACTGCCTTTTATAATTACATAATTTCCTGCTGCTTTTCTTTTTTTCTTTTCCTTCTTTGAATTCCGTCACTTGTTTTGGGACCACTTGCTCTCAGCCCACAGAACTTCTTTTAGTACTACTTATTTTCTTAAAAGATTTTATTTATTGGGCACCTGGGTGGCTCAGTGGGTTAAAGCCTCTGCCTTCGGCTCAGGTCATGATCTCAAGGTCCTGGGATAGAGGCCCACATAGGGCTCTCTGCTCATCAGGGAGCCTGCTTCCTCCTCTCTCTCTGCCTGCCTCTCTGCCTGCTTGTGATCTCTCTCTCTGTCAAATAAATAAATAAAAATTTTTTAAAAGATTTATTTATTTATTTATTTGAGAGAGAGACAGAACACAGATGGGGAGAGCAGCAGAGGGAGAGGGAGAAGCAGGCTTCCCACTGAGCAGGGAGCCCAACTCAGGGCTCCATCCCAAGACTGGAGATTACGATGTGAGCCGAAGGCAGCTGCTTAACCAACTCAGCCACCCGGGGTCCCTTTAGCACTGCTTATAAGAGAGGTCTCCCAGCAACAAATTACCTCAGTTTTTATTTGGAAAGTCTTTTTTTTTTTTTTTTTTTTTGGTCTTGATTTTTGAAAGATAGCTTTGCTAAACATATGATTCTTGGTTGACAGTTTTTTTCTTTGAGAATTTTGAAGCACACTTTCTGGCATCGTCTTTTCAGATGAAAAGTCAGCTGTTACTCTTACTGATATTCCCTCGTAAGTAACAACCCATCCTCCTCTTGCTGTGTTCAAGATTTTCTCCTGTTGACTGTCAGCATTTATACTGTGACGTGTCTATGTATGAGTCTGTTTGTGTTTATACTATTTGGAGTTTGTTGAGATTTCTGGACGTATAGATTAATGATTTTTTCAATCTAGAAAGTTCTCAGCCATTATTTCTTTTCATATTTTTTCTTCTCGTTTCTCTCTCCGCGTTTTCCTGGTACTCCCATCATACATATGTTGGTGTATTCAATGATGTCCCACATTTCTCTGAGGACATGTTCATCTTTCTTCTTTCTTTCTTTCTTTTTTTTTTAAAGATTTTATTTATTTATTTGACAGAGAGAAACAGAGCCAGAGGGGGAACACAAGCAGGGGGAGTGAGAGAGGGAGAAGCAGGCTTCCCGCCGAGCAGGGAGCCCGATGTGGGGCTCGATCCCAGGTCTCTGGGATCATGACCTGAGCCGAAGGCAGTGGCTTAACCAACTGAGCCACCCAGGCGCCCCTCTTCTTTCTTTTTAAATCTCCGTTCTTCAAACAGCCTACTATCAATCTATCTTTGAGTTTACTGATTCTTTTTTCTACCAGCCCAAGTCTACTATTCTCCCTAGTGATTTTTTTTCTATTTTAATTATTATACTTCTTAACTCCAGAATTTCCATTTGATTCTTTGTATAATTTCTAAGTCTTTATTGATATGGTCCATTTGATGCAACTTTGTCATCACATCTTCCTTTAAGTCTTTTGTTGTGGTTTCCTTTAGTTTTTTGGATATATTTATAAAATGGCTACTTTGAGGGTTTTATCTGTTAGATCCAATACCTAATCATTCTTATAGGCAGTTTCTGTTACCTGACTTTTTTTCCTGATACATGAGTCATGCTTTCCTGTTTCTTGAATGTCTCAGATTTTTTCTTGGAGGCTGGATAATTACATAGACATTAGATTTTAGATAATATGCTATAGGAACTCAGTGTGGTTCCCCCTCCCCTGGGGCTTGGTACTGTTATCTTCCTATTTATTTGTGTAGTGGCTGAAGGATTATTTGTTCCATCCTTTCTCATTCTCAGTGTTTAGACTCTGATGTTGCTCCTAAGCAGGTGCAACCGTGGGTGTGCCCACAGCCACTCTGGTATGACAGCAGTTTTGGCGGGCTCTCTTTGTCTCTTTCCCTGACTGCACCAAATTAAGTCAGTTCCATTGGGAAGCTATTGGGAGCCCTCTGTTCTACAGTGTGCCTCTTCCTTTAGGTAAAACCTCTGGGCCATGACTCTGGAGCTGGGGATCGGGCCGGGTGTGCTTCTCTCTGGTAGAGAGCTGTGATGTAGGAGCTAGTGCTCCCGAGGGAGGAAAGGCAGTAGCCTCAGGTCTTCCTGGTTTTCCTCTCCCACAATGGAACCTCTGCCTTACAAGCCAAGGGAAGGGGATTGGGATATAGAATTTTCAGTGGTTTCATGCTCATGGCAGAATGGGGGCTGGACAGAAGGGAGCCCAGAGCAACGCCTCAGCAACAGATAGCTGGGGGTGGGCTGAGAAGTGCTGGTGTCCTTCCCCTTCCTGGAAGATAGCCCTCTCCCTGGGAGCTAGAGGGAAAGGGACTTCAGTATTCTGGGTTACACCAGTCTGGAGTGGGATTACCATCTTGATGAGCTGGAGGTGGGGTGGGGGCGGTCTTGGTTTCAATACCATAGACTCTCACTGTTCTTACCAACTTTTAGTAGACTTTCTTGAATACATGTTTCTTCATTTGTTATATGCCTTGAGGACCATTTCCAAAGGGTGCCTGAGTACAGTAATAAGCAAAGACCCCTCCCACCCCCGGTGGACAAGCAGTGTGAGGGAGAAATGTTCTTTTGTTATTTTAAGCCCCTGGAAGTAGGGAGTTTTGTTATCACAGCAAATCCAGCTTCGTGGTTCTCGAACTTGAGCACATGCTGGAATCACCCAGAAGGCTCACGACAAGAGAGTGCCTTACCTCCTGAGTTTCTGATTTAGCAGGTCTGGGCGGGCGCTAGAGAATTCATGTTTCCAATAAGTTCCCAGGCAAAGATGATCCAGGACTCACACTTTGAGAACCAACTCCAGCCTTCCTTTCTGAAATGTGGGGATAAACAACAGTGCAGAAGTACTGACCTCATTAGACGATTGTAGGAATTTTATTGCATTAACATCTGTAAGTCATTTAGAATAGTGTCTGGCACACAGGCAGCCTTAGTACTCTTATTAATTTGTCCCAAGGTTTTTTTTAATATTCTCAGGTGTTTAAGTTTTAATATTCTTTGGCCTTTTACTTAAATAGTCCAGATGACTAGACTTCCCAGGATTTGCAGCAGTCTCTTTTTATTCCTTCTTGATCCATTCCTAGATCACCCCAACTGTTGGAAAGACAGTCGCCCAGGCAGGACTGTTCATTAGATAGCATGGCCTCACCTGCTGGCCCCGGTCAGCGTGCTCACCCCTACAGGTCTGGAGGCAGCCCCACTTCTCACTATGCCCAAGGGTGCTTCGGCTTCATGACTGTGGTCCTCCTCTGCTCCCATTGGACCAGGGCTCAGTGCTCTCCTTTTTGATGAACCCAGTACAAGACCCCACAGTGGTGTTGAGATTTCTTCCCTGTGAACTGATGGTGCAAACAAGAAAGACAAGAACTACACTGAGTCCGGGAGAGGGGGGCGTACCTAGCTTCTGCTCTGCCTCTGTGTCCTTCCAGCTGCACGAGGCATCAGGAGGTTCGCCATTACTCAGGAGGCTGTGGTCCAAGAGGAGGAGGCAAGAGCAGGGCCCTTTAAACTCCTAAGAGGGAAATAATAATGGGACTGCCACGAATGAATGATAGCACTCCATACTTTGATGCCCAGTACTGGTCCTGCACCACTAACTCAATTCATTCTCCCACTGGTAAAGCCTGTACCACTATTACCCTCACTTTATGTCCAGGGAGCTGAGGCACAGAGAGGTTAACTGTTTTGTCCAGGGCCACACAGCTAGTTAAGAGAGCCAGGATTTGAACCCAGGTGGTTCTAGAGTCTCTATGGTCAACCCTGCCACCGAATCCCTGGAATATAAGTGACATGCAGACAGGACTGCAGACAGGTGCCCATCTTGTCTTACCTGCTGCTGTCGCCCCAGCCCCGGATGGCTGCCTCACCTATAGGAGGTACTCCGTAAACATCTGTAGAATGAGTGAGCAAATTCCCAGTTTGGAGCTGGTGAGCGGAGGTTGTTGAGTATGTGCTCGTGCAAAGGAGGCTCAGAGAAGAGTAACTTCTCTGAGGTCTCGTAGGGCGTGGTGTGGCCAGAACCACTGCCCTTAGGCTAATTAGATGAATTAAGTGCCTGCAAGTCTCTGCCAAAGCAAGAACCTGGGCAGTGAGGCAGTGCCCAGCGAGGGTGCTGGGGGGGGCATCCCCCCCCATCCGGACATCCCGAGACACAGACACTGAAGGCAGAGCTGCACTAATGCTGAGCTTGGACATGAGGAAGAATCTGGGGTTTCCCACCATGACCTCGACTTTGCGCTGTGGCCAAAGAACCAGGTTCAAATCCCAGCTCCAGGGACTCTGCTGTCTGGGAGAGCTCGCTATGCAGATTGAAAGCTGTGAGTGTGAGTAGTTCCCAGACCTGGCCCCAGGGCCTCAGCCCCCAGAAAACCGCCTCTCCCCAGCCCCAGCCAGGAGTGGATTTCCCAGAGAGAGGCCGGGACACTGGTACGGTGTGATCTTGCCTCAAATAAGTCACTTTTCCAGCCGGTCATTTTTTCCCCGCTGTTGCTGACCCAGAGACAGCTGGCAAACAGGCTTGCCTGAGGAGAGGAGGTGGAAGGGAGGGCAGTGAGCAGAGCGCCTTCCCCCTGCCCTGCCTTCCGCCTCCCAGAACTCCAGACCTGTGCTGGGGTGGCATCCCAGAGGAGGCCTGGGCTGCCGGCAGAGACACTGTGCCCGAGACCCGGGGCCCCCTGCTGAAAATGCACTCTGGCCGAGAGTCCAGGGACTGGCATCTCCACAGTGAGGAGCCCCCCACACTACTCTGAGGCAGGCCTCATGCCCTTTGAGGCCCACTGCCCAAGAGTCTCACCCCAGCACCAAACCTAGTTCTGGGTCATCCTAAGTCCCTCCTTCCCATTCTGTTTCTCCATTTCAGGGGCGGCCCTGATAGTGTAGCAGGGTCCTGACTTGGGGTTTTCTGCTGACGGACTGCAGCCCCGCCCCGATACTTATTCCTCACCCACTACCCACCTCTGACTCTGTCCCCAACTTCTCTTGGCCGAGGATTTGTACTGACCCCTCTGCAGCTGGCCTGAGCCAGCCCGAAGTCAGCAGTCTTGGCCTGATGGCCGGAGCTGCAGGGGACCCACCCAGCAGCTCCATCGGGGAGGCGTCCCTCTGTGCGGATGGGGGCAGATCGCCAGCCTGGTGCCCAGTGGGGAGGAGGAGGTGGAAACTTTGTCCTGACGGTCAGATGAGGCATGACCAGAGGGCGGGGCCTGGGGGCGGAGGGGTTGGCCGGGCCAGCTCTGTTCCGTGCACAAGTGAGTGCACGATGCCATGTGGCTATTTTTACTCCTGCCAAGGAAATAGCGTGATTTATGAGAGGCCTGGTCCCCTTCAGGGCTGTGTTATAAATACACCTGGCCCCACACTCTCATTCACTTGGAGAAGAAGCTCAGGCCCTGTCCTGTGTGGCCTCTCTCCTGCCTCCCTCTCTGGCCTCGCTGGGTCGTACCCACATGGGACCTTTTCGGGGTGTCCTCCCCCTCCCCCGCCGTGGTAGCTCAGCTCTCAGTCATCAGGGCCTCAGTACGAATGGGTTTATCCAATGCTTTCAGGAGTGGGGGTTGTCAGGAAGCCGGCTTCAATGAGCCAAAGAGGAGAGAGGTTTTGAACTTGGGGTTTGCGCTGCCTTCAGGGGCCAGCCCAGGTCACGGGAAGGAGAGAGGGGCCCAAGCAGGAGGGAGGCAGGCGGAGGAAGAACTCCACCCCTTCTCCAACATGTACCCCTCTGACCAGAGCCCCATCCTGGAGAGTAGTGGGCAAGACAGAGAGGGGGCACCCGCATATCTGCCCTCAGCGGCCTCTCTGGGCCTCTACCAGTCCCAGCAAGATCCCGCCTCGGGAGAGTCAGCGGGCCTGTTCCACGTGTCAGCTACGGGGTCCTGGGCAAGTCCTTCGATTTCTCTGACCCTCAGGATTTTCTTCTGAAATTGGGTGCGGGGATGCGTACCTCTGGGGTAGAGGTGCGCGAGATTCGTGCCCGGCCGGGCGTGCGGAGCAGGACTCAGGCGGGCAGCCCATGTCGGGCGTCACCCTCTTCCTCTAAGAAGCCCCGGCCCGGGCACCAGAGGCTCGGCCCTCCGCTCTGCCCCAGTGGGGAGGCAGGGCTGCTTCCCCGCTGCCCTACGGCGCCGCAGTTCCGTTGTTCCCAGGGGTCCTTCACTTGGGGCCGCAGCCGCTCCAGAGAAGTCCGCGTCCAAACCCAGCTGAGCAAGGGTGTGATGGGTCCCGTCCCAGACGCTAGGAGTCACAGGGGTCCCTGGGGTCAGGCGCTGTGGCCACAGCAGTGCTGCCCGACAAGCCACTCGAGTTCCCAGAAGCTTGAAGCAAGGAACATCTCTCTCCTGCTGGTTCTGCCGCGCAGCCGGGCTTGGCCCCGGCTTGGGTCCAGGACTGCTCCGTGTGTCTCTCACCCTCCATGGACAGGTGGTCTGGGGGCAGCCCGGTCACACAAGCCCTTTTCAAGGCTCTGCTCGCCTCCTCTCCCATGCAGGGGGTCGCCGGAGGGAGTGACCCAACAATCTCATGGACTGACTTTGCGCTCTGCCCTGGGCCAGGATAGAGGATCCTGGAGATACTCTGGGGCAAGCAGAGGGGAAATGGACAGGTGTTGCAACATCCCTGTGCCCCAGCTCCTTCCAGAGCCTTCGGGCTTCTGTCTTGAGGGTGGGAGGTGGAGGAAAATGCTTAGCTATTAATATGCTCTGCTCTTCTGCAGTTCTGAGCCTTGTCCTGGGACACGTTCTGCAAAGAGGAAAGGAGACAGGAGGGGATCTCTGAAGTCCCACAATTGTGCCATCTGCAAAAGGAATGAACTTTAATTCCAGTACCTCCCAGAACTGGTCAAGGTCTGGGCTTGGAGAATGACTCTGGACCGTAGAGTTTCTGATGAGGAAAATAATCCAGGAGAAAGGGGGGCAGGGGGCGGTCCTCCACCCCCTGCACCTGGGAATTGTGGGAAAGGAAGGGACTGCAACGTGTGACCCTTGGCTTCTGGATAGATGGCGAAGGGCTCTCTCAGCCTCCTGTCTGTTGAGACGGAGAAGGAACCCCTCTGGGCCGAACCACATCAAAGCAGACACAGTGGCCAGCATGGTGAGGCAGGAGAAGCCTGGACACAGAGATCTCCAAGGCCCCGCTGAGTGGGTCCTGTGTGAGAGTCCTGGTTAGAAGCCAGCCATCAGCTCCAGGGACAGCTGTGATGGACAAGGTGCCACTCAGCGTGGGGAGACCGGACCCACGACAGGCCCGTGTCCTGGGGACCTACAGACACCAGCAAGGATGAGCACAGCCCCATGGGCAACCAGGAAGTTGGACCCTTCACCCCCAGCTCCCTGTGCATCCTGGCTGCCCTCTCTGAAAGCGGGGAGGCGTGTGGAGACCCCCCCGTCCATCCTCACACACTGCTACCCCTGGCATCACTGTCCCCCAGAAGAGGTCAGAGCAGTTCACTCTCTTGCTTAATGTTTGCAGCCAGCCCCTTGCCCGTGGGCCAGGGGTGCACTCTCGGCCTTCCCTGACTCTCTACCCCTCCTCCCCCGAGCCCACAGCTGACTCCTGCCACACCAGGGCTGACGGAAACCTCTGGTTGTCCCTAGATATCCTTCCTCCCCTTTTTCCATGGCATTTGAACCCCTGAGTTAGAGCTGGACATGTGGCCACCCAGAATAATCTCTTGGCTGTCCTTGTGGCTGGGGTGGTTACAAAGCACGTCCTGGCCAACAGGTCATAAACAGTGTCACCTGTCAGCTCCTGAAAGCCTCCCTTCAAAACACTGACATTTATGTTTTCCCCCCTTCCTCTTCACCTCTTTCTCCATGCCATTGCCTGGAATGTGGGTGCAATGGCTGGGACTCTAACTGCCATATTGGGCCAGGAGGTCAAAACCCACATTCCAGGGATGTGTGGTGTGCTGGCAAGAGCCTGGGTCCCTGAAGAATTCATGGAGCCGAGCCACCATGTCAGCCCTGACTGCCTCCCTCTGGACTTTTCCATGAGAAGGGGGGCAAGGGGCAGGGAGAGAAGCTTCTATCTTGTTGAAGCCACTGCCTTTCTCTCAGTGTCACTAACACATTGAGCTCACTGTTTCCAGAATGGACCACATTCTTACATACCTCCAGGTCTTTACTACCACCCAAGAGCCTGAGAAACTCCCATTTACCTTTTAAAACTCACCCCAGACATCAGCTTCCCTGTGATGAAATCTAAAACTACACTGATTTTAAGTGATCGATGAGACTTTTTTACTTGCATTTTATTCTTAAACTCTCACAGAGTTAGCTGCTCCCGGTTGTGGGCTCCCCTGTCAGGCTCACCCCAGCCTTAGTGCCCTAGTGCCCCCCGATGCCTGTCTCTCCAGCCCAGCAGCACGCTCCTCGGCAGCTTTGTGTCTTTATCCTCCTGGTCCTTGATGAAGTGCGAGTCATCCGTTGGGTCTGGTGGGTGTCTGCAGGGCCAGGGTGATTCTGAGTCCCAGCCCAGGCCTTTCTGTCATTCTGTCCCCCTCACACCCGCCCCAGGCTGCCAAGAAGGTGGCGAGATGGGGAGGGTCACCGCAAGCCAAGGCTAGGCCAGGAGACCACATACTGGGCTGTGCCAGGAACAGTGCTGGATGGTGGGAGGTCCGCTCTGTGGTGTGGAGGAGGGGGCTTCAGCCAGGGCTGTGGCGGAAGGGCCCAGGTGTCAGGGCTGTGAAGGGGAGGAAAAGGGCATGCCTGGGAAGCGTAGTTTCCCTTCCCCAGAACCTTACACAGTCCAGCCCCAGCAGATAGTACGGGCATTATTGTTGCAGCCGGGGAAGGGCCTCAGGCTGGTCCGCTTCTGCTCCCAGATCTCTGGGATGCTGACTTACAGGAGACCCTCTCTGGAGTCCGCCTCATTCCCAGCAGGGACATCGTCAGAGTGCTGGACCCCTCCTGAACGGAGCTCCCCTGCCTCCTCCTCTCCCTGGGCCCAAAGAGCAGTGACCCCACTTGGAGGACTGGCCCCTGCTCCCAGGGGAGAGGGGGGCTGGGCCATGGATGGTGGGCACCCAGTCTGGCCTCGGAGCCACACATCTTGAGAACAGAGCCCCAACTCCAGACTGAAGTCTGCCCTCTGATAGTGTCCGCACACGACTGCGCCGAAGTCAGTGTCAGAAAGGAAAGCCATCTGTCCCTGCAGGTTCTTTGTTGTTGGGTTCTTACAGAGAAAGGAGCGGGGAGGACGAGTCGCATCCAATAAGGCTGTGTGATGACAATATACAGCATGGATTCCGGACATTCCCTGCACTGGCCCATGAACTGGGTGGTGGGAATCCCAGGTGCGCCCAGGGTGCGAAGCACCAAGCCCCTGCAGACAACATCGGGCTCATAGGGCGGATGCCCAAACTCAGGGGCAGGCCAGGCTGGAGACCTACAGAGGAGAGAGGTCCTTGATGGGAAAACAGGTGCCCTGTCAGCACTCAGAGAGTAGCGCGCAGGTCAAAGTCAGGGAACCAGAGGCCTTTTCTGTGGATCTAAAATGTAAGTTCCACGTGGACAGGGATCCTGTCATCTCTCTGCTTCCCCCACTTTGGCCCTCCTGGGGAGCCTCCCAGATGTCCCCAGGGGGCACTCCCCCACCCCAAAGTATCCCCGATGGCATCAGACGTGATTTGCCGTCAGTTCAGTTGTACTGCTTTTAAGGGAAGGTAACTGAAGGAAGGCGGGACTTGAGGCTGGAGGTGGTAGAGACAAGGGCAGAGGATCCCCAGGTCAGAACAGGCCCCTCCCTGCAGGCCAGTAAGAGGGTGCGCCTGCCTGGCTTCTTCTGCGGGCAGGCAGAAGACAGGGAGAGGAGAGATGGCAGGGTCTGTGTGTGCCCCTCACTCACACCTGCAGGGCAGAGTGGACTCCTGCACCGGGAGCGGGGATGGGCCCTGGAGGACCTGGAGGGCCTGATCTTGCTCAGTCCCCTCACAGTATGGACAGAAAAAGCAGGACAAGTGGGGTGCAGGCCCAGAGTCTCCTACCCCTCAACGCAGGGAGCTGAAGTGACTTGTCGAGGTCAGGCAGCCTGGTGAGGGCGAGTGGCCGTCCAGGCAGCAGCCCCTCCGGAGCTCTTTTGGCCGCTGAAGGCCGTTTCCTTCCTGGAGATCACAGTCCCCCGAGGTGACACGGCTGGGACAGGAGCCCAGGGACTGCCATCCACCCCAGAACCCTTTCCACGCATCAGCTGCTCTGTCCCGTGTTTGGGAAGCCCTGCCGGGGGTCCCTGGCTCATTGCTTCCTCTCTGGGGGCAGCCCTGGGGTGAGAGCAGGGACCAGGAGCGGGGGAGGACTAGGCGGCCCAAAACTTCCGCGGGTCCTGTTCTCTCAGGGGCCAACAAAACTCAGGGTGGGGGCCCCGCCTTCCGTTCTGCCCCTGTGGTCACACAGTGACTATGGCCATAGGGTTGGGGTGGGGGAAAAGAAAACCCCAGCACCCCACTTTCCACCTCAGGCCCCAACTTCTCTGTATTTGTTTATTTACCTTGGAAAAGGCCCCACGGCCCAGGCAGGAAATGGGCCAATTTCAGGAGGCTCAGCCGGGCTGGGAAACAAGGAACCGCATTGTGCTTCATGCCCGGCTGCTCCCCACCCTGGGCCTGCGCAGGAGCCCGGAGAGGGGGATCTGCATGGGGCCCGGCAGGAAGGAGGCGTGGGGCCCACGGGCTGCCAGCGCTCCGAGCCAGCCGTCCATGAAAGGGCTTCTGTGCGGGGGGCGGGTTGGGGGGGGGCTGCCACGTCCCCACCCCCCGGGGAGAGGATGCGGCAAGGATGCGGGGCAGGGGGCGGCCCCTCACTGCGGCATGGGGCCCCTCTGGCACTGACCTCCTGCAGGCCAGAGTGTCCTGTGGTTAGAGCTCTGCCTAGCTGATGAGGGCCAAGCCGATGTCACCACGGGGGCGCTCAGGGAGGGCTGGCCCTTCCACAACTCTGGACTCTTCCATACCAGCAGGCTGTGTCCAGACAAGCTGATCATTCATTCATTCATTCATTCAACACATGGCTCCCTGTCTGCAGCCACACACTCCCTTCTTCTCTGTTCCTGCAGCCCTGAATAAGGCAGCGGCCCCCGACCAGGGTCTCAAAGTGCTGCTGGGAAATGCAGACCTGAGTATGACACTCCGTCTCTAGGGGTCTTCTTCAGAGACTTCGTACTACTGTCCCCCCTGTGCTCAGGCCCCAGCACACCAGGGACAGGGTGCCGCGGGTTGCCACAGGGGGTCAGGGCTGAGATGGACTTCTCCCACCCAGCACTCCGTACAGCTTCGGGATGGATGTGTCCTTCCAACTGGAAGAGACTCTGAAGGGCCTCAGAATTGGGATGAAGACCTGGAATCTGGGACAGCCCCTCCCACCCCTACTCAGGGCTCTGTGCCCCCCACCCCTGCTGCCTTCACAGCCCCACACCACCTGGTGGGTGCGTTTATTGGCATTCATCTCCGGCTGGATCAGCAGCCCGACAGGCAGGGATTGGGTCTGTCTCCTTCCTGTGTCAGCAGAGGTGGGCCAAGGCAGGTGCTCAGTATGGGATGAAGGAAGCAGGAAAGGAAGGGAGGAGCAAAGGAAGGAAACGACCAGAAGATAAGGAGAGATGGGGTGGGCTCTGTTTTATATTGTAAAGGTGTCCATCCTCCAAAATCAACCTAGAACGTCAATAGAAGAATCTCTAAATCCAATAGGATTATTTATGGAAGTAGATGACAGAGTTCGTCTAGAAGACAAAGAAGACCCAAGATGATGACTCACATAAAGAACAAAGACGAGGACCCATGCTTCCAGCTATGAAAGCGAAGGCCATGTTCACAATCATGAAACCAACGGGTCCTGCCGACTCACTGCGACTACAGCCACCGCGGGGGCCACGGCCATAGGTCTGCTCGGCCAGGAGCAGCTTTTCCAGGGCGGACCCATCCAAACGTCACATGAATCCCCTTTTACAGCTACCGCTGTTTCCAGCTAAGGAAACTGAGGCCAGAGGAGTTAAGGCACTGGCTCACGGCTCACCTGGTGCCCCCCAGGCCCTGTTCTAAGCACTCATATCTGACAACCGCTGTGACCAGTTCGGTCCGGCTGGAACACATCCGCAGCAGGTGCGTTGCTGGCCATGGTTATAAAGGAGGCTTTGAACGGGTCCAAGACCCATCAAGTGAGAAAAAGCTACAGAATGATACATCACTGAAAGGAGACACAGGAAAATGCCCATTCTGTATACGTGTGTGGAGGGATGTGAGTGCACAGAAGTTTCTGGAAGCAAACAAAACGAGACCCACGGTGTCACCTCTGCAGAGGGGAAAAGGATGGGGACTTTTGGATTTGGCCTCCTATACTTCACATGCGTCCCTTTCGTTCTTACGTGCACAAGATGGAAGTGTCCCCGCAGCAACTTGTTGTCCAAAGAGCACCTGTGTGACCCCACCCGGGCAAGAGAGAGATGCTGTCAGTCCGGCAGTCCCCGCCTGCCCCTCCCAAACCAACTCCTGGTCCCCGCCAGACTGCCACATGCCCCCTACCGATTCTGACATTAACCTCTTTACATTTCGGTAACATTTACTGTAAACAGCGATTTACTTTTGCCGGTTTGCAGGCTTTGTCGTATCCTGCTGGGCCTGGCTTCTCCCAATCTTGCGATTGAAAGATTCACCGCATCCCTGTGTGTAGCTTATATACATATACACATGCTTGTCTCATTCATGGGTGGCACCCTCGTGACCTGTCACCTGTCAGAGGCCCCACCTCCTCATGTCATCACCCTGGGGGTGGGGGACACAGTCTATTAGCAAGCCCCATACTGGAGACATCCCAGATGTCCATCAACAGGAGAACACAACTGTGCGGGGACCATACGACGGAGCCGCACTCGGCAACAAGAGCAAACGAATCACGGAGCCTCACAGCGCCAGACGCCACACGGAGAGCCAGCAGCCAGACACAAAGAGCAAATACCACCCGATTCCATTTATACACGGGGCAAGAACAGGTGCAGCTAAGCCCAGATGCAAGCAGGGAGAACCGCGGAGCGTCTGGATCGCAGGCGGGGGGACCCAAGGCAGCGCTCGGGGGTAGCCCCCCTGCTCCATTTCTTGAGCTGGGGGGTGGTCACGTGGCCGTATTTGCTTTGTTAATAAATGGTCAAGCTAGACCCACAAGTCTTGTGCATTTTAACAAATTCTATCTCAATAAAGAAGAAAACTATCTGTGTTCAATACTTTAACTACAATGGGGCGCCCGGGTGGCTCAGTCTGCTAAGCTTGCCGACTCTTGATTTTGGCTGGAGCCGTGATCTTGGGGTGCTGGGACAGGCCCAGCCACTGTGGGCTCTGCGCCCAGCAGGGGATCACTGGGTTTTTTTTTTTTTTCTTTCTCTCTCTCCTTCCACCCCTCCTCCCACTTGTGCACCCTTTCTCTCTCCCTCTCTCTAGGGCAAATAAAGCTTTTTTTAAAAAGTATTATAAGTAGGGTGCCTGGGTGGCTCAGTTGGTTAAAGCCTCTGCCTTCAGCTCAGGTCATGATCTCAGGGTCCTGGGATCGAGGCTCTCTGCTCAGCGGGGAGCCTGCTTCCTCCTCTCTCTCTGCCTGCCTCTCTGCCTGCTTGTGATCTCTCTGTGTCAGATAAATAAATAAAATATTTTTTAAAAAGTATTATAAGTAAACAAAAGCACCCCAATTTTACTCATTGGTAAGAAGGCCAGTGAGTTCACATCTATGGTCTGGATGGACACAGAGCCTGCTGCCGGCAGGGGACCCTCCAGGGAAGGGGGAAGGGAGCCCATGAGGATGTTCACTTTCTTTTTAAGATTTATTTTATTTTATTTTATTTTATTTTATTTTATTTTACTACTTATTTATTTTTTAGTGATTTCTACAGCCAGTGTGGGGCTCGAATTCATGACCCCAAGATCAGGAGTCACGTGCTCTCCTGGCTGAGCCAGCCAGGCACCCCATTTCACTTTTTATTATAAACTCATGTTTAGTTTAAAGTTTGCACAGAGCATAATGCTAGAGTTTTTTTTAATATGTGTGATCATAAATTATATATGTCATGCCTCTTTCTCTTTAAAAAGAGTAAATCAGAAAGCAATAGTGATGGAGAGTCCGCAGTCAGCAGGAGGATTGTCCTGAGCAAAGAGTCGGCCCCAGCCCAGGGGCCTGGGTGCATGTTTGGGGGCCCACCAGGGGCATGGGGGCTGGGACCCTGGGCTCCATGAATGGGAGACAGGCCCCAGTTGGGAGGCTGAACACTGAGCCCAGGGCAAGGCCTTGCTCACTCGGCTGGGCCTTTTCTGTCTGACCCAACAGAAAGTGGGAGCCAGTGACGACAGAGGAGCAGAGTAGACGTGGTGTGTCACAAAGATCGAGCCTATCCTTGAGGGAGGCCAAAGGCAGTAAGAAGTCAGGGAGAGGGCCCCGGCTGTAGGTGGAGTCAGGGAGATTTCTCACCTGCAGGGTCCGGGGAAGGCCTGCAGGGCTCTGCCAGGATGACTCTCCCTCCCTCCCAGGAGAAAGTTGTCTTTGCCCAGGCACAAGAGAGAGGGAAAGGAATCCTTCCAGACAAGGAGAGACAGAGAGAAGCTCCTATCAGTGCATATGACCCCACTGTGGTGCAGGGGGTGGCATGAGGCCGGGCCAGTCCATACCCAGGGCCCACAGCGCTTCTGGGGATCCTCCAAAATGCCAGAATTAGGGGTGCCTGGGTGGCTCCATCATTAAGTGTCTACCTTCAGCTCAGGTTGTGATCCTGGGGGCCTGGGATCAGGCCCTGCATGGGGCTCCCCGCCCAGCGGGAAGCCTGCTTCTCCCTCTTCCACTTCCCTGCCTGCTTGTGTTCCCTCCCTAGCTGTGTCTCTCTCTGCCAAATAAGTAAATAAAATCTTAAAAATAAATAAATTAAATAAATAAAAGCAATTAAGGTCAAAAAGTGTTTTCATATAGAATATTAGTATATTCATCTCTACACTAATGTAGCTGTCAAATGTAATTTTTTAAAAAGATTTTATTTATTTATTTGACAGAGAGAAACACAGCGAGAGAGGGAACACAAGCAGAGGGACTGAGAGAGGGAGAAGCAGGCCTCCTGCCGAGCAGGAAGCCCGATGTGGGGCTCGATCCCGGGTCTCCAGGATCATGACCTGAGCCGAAAGCAGTTGCCCAACCAACTGAGCCACTCAGGCACCCCTGTCAAATGTAATTTTTAATATCGTTTCTACGAGAGGAAGAGTCCCTGGGAAAACCAAAGTGTATAAGTCACCTGCAGCCAGGATGGCAAGCTGGAGACAACAGAGTCCTGGAGAGAGTGCCCGGGGCCCCCCTGTGTGTGCATGTGAGAGGGATGAGGTGCTACGTGCAGGGGAGGTTGCCTGTGAACCATAACTGAGCTCTGGCACCCGGTGGGCACCTGGGGGAGCCGTCCCAGCACCCCAGAGCACCCGCACGGCAGCCCAGGGACGACGCACAGATTCCCTGAGATGACAGCTGCCAAGCACAATTTGCCTGCAGGCTGCTGAATCCAGAAACTGAGTTCTGAACCATCCTGCGACGATGTGGCCATGAGGCGCCTGGAGGCCTCCAAGTACACTTGGGGTCTGCTCTGCGTTGGTGCCTGCAGAAATGGTAACGTAGGCCCCCCAGGGGAAGGCATATGGGAAAAGGGACCCTTGTCCTTCGCGTGGAATCATGCTCCCCTTTGCCTCTCCACAGCGCACACCTGGGAAGGGCCAGACAGGGCAAGAACCAGGAGGGACCCGGAGGAGGGACGTGCTCCCCGGGCGGTGCTGCAGCCCTTCTGGGGAGTGACACGAGGACGGGGCCTGTCTGGCGGGATGCCCTAGGCAGAGAGGTAAGGTGGGGCCCTGTCTGGAGAAGCCCAGCTCATTTCTCAGCCTCAGTCCCCTCTTCAAATGGCGCCGACAAGGTCATGGGTGGGAAGAGGCCTCACAGGACACAGGGAGCATTGGGACCGGAATCCCAAAGTGCTAGAACCTGGGAGGGGAGATGGCCTGGGCCCTGACGAGGAGGAAGGCCCTCTCTGGGCTGGGGTTGGGGGGCAGGGGGCGGCTAGAGGTGATGTCCATGCCTTTTCCTCCACACGTCCGCCCCTGACTGAGGGAGGCCATGGTCTGGAGTGGCTAAAGGTCATGCGTTAGCATCTGACAGGGCTTGTTAGGCTTCTGCCTTCACAGCTGGTGTGGCCTAGAGTCCTGCGTGGGCTGCAGGCTAGGCCAGCACGGGGCCTGAGAATGAGACCTCCGGTCTGGAGCATCCCCAGGCAGAGGCTGCAGAGGGGTGAGGTGAGCCCCTTGGCCGGGAACAGGCAGGTAACTCTTCCTGGGAGAAGCCCCGGAGGGCTCCTCCTCCTACCACCCCCCAGCAGCCTCAGAGAGGACAGGGGTCCCCGGTCTGGGCTGGGGAATGTGAGGCCCATCACTGCCCCCCCCCCCCGGGCCCGAGACCCCTGACTACACGGGGCAGGGCGGCCCAGGCGGCAGAGGCCAAGCTGGGGCCTCCTTCCTCCCTGCTCCACAGCTGAGGTTACTTTTTTCCCCTCCGCTGCTGCTGAATTTCCCTTCGAGTTGGATAAATAAGCAGCAGGTTCCAACGTCAACGAAACAGGAGCTCGAGCTGCCGCACAAAAGCGGCTTTCAGTAGCGGCAGGCGCCTCCGGGCCTGGTCCTGGCCGCCGGGCAGCTGCAGCAGCCCCAGCCTGGTTTGGGAATGGACACAGGATGGGGGCTCCCTGGAGGTGGGGTGCCCCGTGCTCCACCGGCACGGCACTCGCCGATGCCATGCCCCTTCCTGCAGCAACCCCAGAGTCCCTGCATGAACTTCCTGCTGCTCTGCAACCCCTGGGCCCCCTGGGGGGGGGGTTGCCTTCCTCCTTCCCTCAGCCCCAGGGAG
>PITA01025863.1:0-10992 GCA_004023965.1 Spilogale gracilis
GTGACACACACACACACACACACACACACACACACACACACTGGATGATTATTCATCTCTAAAGAATGGAATCTTGCTATTTGTAACAACACGGATGGAGTGGGAGGGTATAATGCTAATTGAAATATATCTGGGAAAAACAAATGTCATATGTTTTCTCTTTTATGTGGAATTTAAGAATTAAAAAAATGCTTTAAAAAAAGGAGACAAAACAAGCAAGCAAATAAATAAGAAAATGAAAAAAAACACCCCAGACTCTTAAACCCAGGTAACAAACTGGTTGTTATCAAAGCAGAGATGGGTAGGGGAATGGGTGGTCTAAGTAAAGGGAATTAAGAGTATACTAATCTTGATGAACACTGAGAAACATGTGGAATTGTTGAATCACTGTATTGTACACCAGTAGTAATATAACCAGCCAGTATGTTCATTACACTTAAGGAAAATAAAAGATAAAGGGGCACCTGGGTAGCTTGGTTAAGCAAGTAAATTTGGCAGAGGTCATGATCTCAGGGTCCTAAGATCCAGCTCTGCATTGGGATCCCTGCTCAGGGGGACATCTCCTTCTCCTTTCCCCACTGCCCCTCCATACCTTGTGCATTCTCTCACTCTGCCTCTCAAATAAATTAATAGTCTTTTAAAAAAGATAAAACTATGCCCTCCCCTTAAGAAGCTTATATTCTAATACAAGGGTAAAGCATAGCTGTAACACAACGTAGAAAGTGTTGTCACAAGTAATATACAAATCAAATGTCTGGGGAACTCAGAGTGGAGGATGATCCTTTGTGGCTAGCCTAGGGGTGAGGGTTGATTAGTGAAATCAGAGAAGACTTTGTAGAGGAATAGCATTTGAGTTGGCTCTCTTCAGGGATAGGATTTCACCACACTTGTGCAGCAGGGAGAGATTTCAGGCAGAGAAAACATCAGGAAAAGGAAACTGTTCAGAGCACACTGAACGGGCTGTGTAGCTTGAGCCTTGGCTGTGGGGGTGAGGGGCAACACAGCATGCACAGGTGGACTGGAGACAGCTTTTGTCTGATGACTGCTTTGGTCCACTTGTTCAAAAAATGCACGCTGAGAACTATGTGTCTTGGGTTCTGTTTCTGTTTTCCTCACTAACTAGCAATGTGACCTTGGGCAAGCCCCTCAGTTTCTTCCATGCTCTGCTTATTTGTCTGTAACAGGAATGGTCACAACTGATCATTTCTAAAGTTCCGTTTACTTTTAAAATATTGGATTTCCTCTTGTTCTTTTGTCCTGTTATTCTCTCAACTAAGTCTCCTTACTGCTTGGGATCTATACCTGCATCTTGTCTGCTTTTCACTACAACCTGTTGTTGAAGCTGTCCAATAAATGATGTCCCATTTCCCCTTCCGGTGTTTGGAATCAATTGATAAACATGACACAGAGACAGATGATTAAGCATTCAGGTTTGGATCTGCAGTCCAATTGGTTTGCTAATCCCACATCACTAAAATCAGACAAAATTCCTCCTCATCACAAGTAGTGCTGAGCACCTCCTGCCTCCCAACACAGGAGAGAACCTGCCTTTATTAGCTTTTCTTCTGTATGAAGAGGTTGGACTGCATATGTCCTATGAGCAGGTTGGTTCTGGATTAAAAAAAAAAGGAAATCACAAAAAACGGGAAGGAGGGCGTCTGGGTGGCTCAGTGGGTTAAAGCCTCTGCCTCCAGCTGGGGTCGTGATCTCAGGATCCTCGGGATAGAGGCCCGCCTCAGGCTCTCTGCTCAGCAGGGAGGCTGCTTCCCCCTCTCTTGCTGCCTGCCTCTCTGCATACTTGTGATCTCTCTCTCTGTCAAATAAATAAAATCTTTTTTAAAAAACTGGAAGGGGCTGAACTGGGCATGCTCATCGCTATCAATCAATTAATCAAAGTCAAAGTGAGAGAGGGAGGGGTGATAGAGGCCAGGAATAGGTCTTTTCTAAGTGATGCTCAACCTTCAGCTGGTGTTACCTGGAAGAAAACACAGGTTACTGGGCTCCCATCCTTAGTGTTTGGAATTCAGGAGGTCTGGCTGGGACCCAGAACTTGTACTTCTAACAAGTCCCCAGGTGATGTTGATGCTCCTGGTCCTGGGAAACCAAAGCTCCACTGGAAGCCCCCCACAGGTAAAGACAAAGGGAGGGAAATAAAGGTAACCTTTAATCACTTACCTTCATTTAACGAAACGTTTAGATAAAAATACTATCGTTTATCTTTCTACATTGGGGAAATCAGAATGAATCATTTTGGAATGTATATGTTTATCAAATCACCACAATGTACACTTTAAATATTTTAGAATTTCTTATGTTAGCTATACCTCAATAAGGATTAAATAAAAACAGAATATCAGGGAGCCTGGGTGGCTCAGTTGGTTAAGCCACTGCCTTCAGCTCAGGTCATGATCCTGGAGTCCTGGGATCAAGTCCCACATCGGGCTCCCAGCTCTGCAGGGAGTCTGCTTCTCCCTCTGACCTTCTCCCCTCTCATGCTCTCTCTCACTCACTCTCTCTCTCTCTCAAATAAATAAATAAATAAATAAAATCTTAAAAAAAAAACCCCATAATATCACAGTTGGCTGCCTTGTTGCTGTTGTTGTAGTAGTGTTCCTGATTATAAATCATAGGTGGTGAGTATATCTTGTTCACTCCCACAGAGCATCCAGCTGGGGGCCAGGCACATAATGAGCATTAAATAAATCCATGTTTAATTGAATTGAGCCTTACACATTTTTTTGGTACAGAAAATTCTGCTTTCCTTCAGGCTAGCACTGTGCTACTCCTTTAAAACTATTTTCTGGGAGACTTCCTTAGCAAACAGCATATGTCTCCATCCAGGGATGTCTATACCCAACATCTAGGACTGTATCCAGGCACTTTTAGTTTTGCCTTTGTGTGGCTATGCCTGAATTCTGGTGACTGCCTTCCATCACACGAAATCTCGCTCAGGGAGAGGAGTAAGTTCTACACTTGCTCTAAATCCAGTAAGAACAGTGTTGCTCATTCCAAGAATTCCAAGAAAATATAGCCCTGGGGCAGAAAAGTGCCCAATACGACCTCTCCATCCCCCGCACCCCAGAACTAACAGCCCTCCTTTCCTGACCTCCCTTCTTCCCCCCTCATAGCACAGCCTGGAACCTTCTCAAATGTGCACAAATCAAATTGACGACATCTTTAGTTAGGAATCTTCAGGCTCCCCTGAGACAACACACACACACACACACACACACACACACACACACAAACACACAAACACAGGCAGATGCTCACACTCATACATACACATACACATGGACAATACACTCAAAATACATTCATATCATGTACATCCAAACTTACACTCATAAATTCATCAGACACACTTGTTTGCACATACACACCACTCTAATCCTTTCTTCTAAGGACCCAGAGCCCAGTTCTCTATAGCCTAGAGATCTAAATGTCCAGGAAAGAAGCAGGGAAACCCCCCACAGGAAACCCATTTCCAGTTTCCTGGCCCACACTGGATCTCCTCTGCTTTATCCCTCTTCCTGCCACCAGGGTCTCTAGGACTGTGAACCACACTGTGGAAGTGCAACATGCAGAGATAACTCAGTCCTTCACACAACAAACTCCTTAGATCACCTACATGCCACCCACCCAGCTGAGGCAGATGAATGAAGGTGAAAGAACTTAATCCCTGAGTTCTTTCACCTTCATTCGTCTGCCTCAGCTGCAGGCCTGGGGGTGAGGGTGGGGTGGATGGTGACATGTGGGTGATCTAAAGAGATGCTCTTGCAAACTATGATTCATCTCCAAAGAGATTCATGGAAAAGATTTTGACAAATACAGGGTTTTGATATATTTAAAATAAAAAAAACTAAACTGAATAAGAATTTCTGGAACTAATGGAAAAGCTGCATTCAAATAGAAACATGAATGAGTAAGGGGGGCTGAATGAATGTAGGGGACATGATTATAGTTTTATGACTCTTCTTTGAAATTTTGTTGGCTTTCTAATGTTGGCTCTTCCAGATTTAAGGGAACTTTTTCTTATGTCAACTATGACCTACAGAAACATAATGAAATATTGCTTTGTGAACAAATAGAAACATTTAACTTTCCTCTCTTACTGAACCCTCCAGATTCAGAAACTGTCAGTGAGTATTCTTTCTTTAATGGCAATTGCAGTTGTTCACGGAAATTCAGTAAGAATCTGTTCCTGTCACAGGACACAACTGGAAACATTGGTTATTTTGCCAAGACTTTGATTTGAAGTTATGTTTGAGAGAGACATGCATAGACTCAGATAGGACCAGATAGCTGTGAGGAACTAAGGTTGACTTTATTGGGCTAATAAAACCTGTTAGAAATATTGGTCAGATCCCTTGCTTACAGAGCTCCCAGCAGCCTTACCAGGTGAGTAAAGAATGTCACTTTCTGGGGCGCCTGGGTGTCTCAGAGGGTTAGGTCTCTACCTTCATCTCAGGTTATGATCTCAGGGTCCTGGGATCAAGTCCCACATTGGGCTCTCTGCTCAGCAGAGAGCCTGCTTCCCCCTCTTTCTCTGCATGCATCTCTGCCTATTTGTGAGCTCTCTCTCTCTGTCAAATTAATAAATAAAATCTTTAAAAAAAAAAGAATGTCACTTCCTGACAGGTACAGGCTACCTCAGGATATTTGGAGAAGAGGAATTCACCCAAATCTGTAGGTATTGCAGGCAAGTCTGAAGGCTGGTATTTGGATAGTTTCTGGCCTCAAGAGGCTATTAAAAGTTTATTCCAATAAAGTAACTTTGAAAGAATCTGTAAGGTCAATTACTGTTCTTCCTGAGCTTATGTAAATATGTAGGGAATTCTGTTAAAATTGGAGCTGTTTTTTTTTTTAAATGAATTAGTTCTGATTTGATTCTCTCTGGAAATTAAGGTGATTTTAGAGAGAAAAAATGTTTCCATAACACTCATTTGTGTATGCTAAATTCTAGTCCTGATTAATGGTCTTCAAATGCTTGTAGTTTGCCTAGGCTAGACAGTTTGAGGTAATGTTTAGAGAATTTGCCACAATAGCCACTGTAGAGACAATCTTTGCCTAGGCTAGACAGTTTGAGGTAATGTTTAGAGAATTTGCCACAATAGCCACTGTAGAGACAATCTTCTATACTTGACACACCTGAGGATAATAACAGGATCCCATGGGCATATGATTACTTGACCAACTGAACATTAGCCAGGAGTCCCCAAAACAGTATTCCATTGTATATATATATAGTATATATATATATACCATATCTTCTTTATCCATTCATCTGTTTATGGACATCTAGGTTCTTTCCATAGTTTGGCTATTGTGGACATTGCTGCTATAAATATTCGGGTTCACATGCCCCTTCGGATCACTACATTTGTATCTTTAGGGTAAATAACCAGTAGTGCAATTGCTGGGTTGTAGGGTAGCTCTATTTTCAACTTTTTGAGGAATCTCCATACTGTTTTCCAGAGTGACTGCACCAACTTACATTCCCACCAACAGTTTAGGAGGGTTCCCCTTTCCTTGCATCCTCACCAACACCTGTCGTTTCCTGACTTGTTAATTTTAGCTATTCTGACTAGTGTAGGGTGGTATCTCACTGTGGCTTTGGATTGTATTTCCCTGATACTGAGGGATATTGAGCATTTTTTCATGTGCCTGTTGGCTATTTGGATGTCTTCTTTGGATAATTGTCTGTGCATGTCTTCTGCCCATTTCTTGATTGGATTATTTGTTCTTCAGGTGTTGAGTTTGATAACTTCTTTATAGATTTTGGATACCAGCCCTTTATTTGCTATGTCATTTGAAAATATCTTCTCCCACCCATTATGTTCACTGTCTTTTGGTTTCATTGCACAGCAAAAGGTTTTGATCTTGATGAAGTCCCAATAGTTCATTTTTTTCCCTTGCTTCCCTTGCCTTTGGCAATATTTCTAGGAAGAAGTCGCTGCAGCTAATGTCGAAGAGGTTGCTTCCTGTGTTCTTCTCAAGGATTTTGATGGATTCTTGCCTCACATTGAGATCTTTCATCCATTTTGACTCTATTTTTGTGTATGGTATAAGGAATTGGTCCAGTTTCATTCTTGTGCATGTGGCTGTCCAATTTTCTCCACACCATTTGTTGAAAGACTGTCTTTTTTCCATTGGACAGTCTTTCCTGCTTTGTTGAAGATGAGTTAACCATAGAGTTGAGGATCCATTTCTGGGATCTCTATTCTGTTCCATTGATCTATGTGTCTGTTTTTGTGCCAGTACCACACTGTCTTGAAGATTACAGCTTTGTAATAGACCTTGAAGTCTGGAATTGTGATGCCACCAACTTTGGTTTTCCTTTACTTTTTTTCTTTTTTTTTTTTTTATTGTTACTTAAATTTTTTTTCTGTAGCTCCTTCCTGGGCTACGAGGTTTGGGGTTTCTCCCCTGGTCCAGCCAGGGGAAAAAGGAGGGGTCGAGCAGGATGATGAGTGTCGGTGGCCAAAAACACACCCGAGCCGGGAGGTCTGTCGAAGCAGGATCTTGTTTATTAAGGCAGTGCCATAGAATATATTGGGTGAGCGGGGAGGCGGGAAAAGGGAGGGAGAGAGGATAAGGCCCAATCACTGTAAAGGTCACCAGTCCATGAGGTGCACATGAGGATGGAAGTCTCATAGAAATATGCAGAGGCCACGAGCAGATCACGTCTGCGGAAGTCAGATAGACCAATCCCGGGCTGCCACTTCGGCGGTACCGCGGATAGGGAAGTGATTGCCATGAGGAAGGTTTTGTCACTATAGGGTGTGTCCCCTATATTTTTCCAGTGTTCCAAGATTCATTACCCATTCCCCACACCCAGTGCTCCACACATTAGGTGCCCCCAGTACCCATCACCAGGCTCTCCCATCCCTCTACCCCCCTCCCTACAAGTCCCTCAGTTTGATTCTGTGTCCAAAGTCTCTGTTGCTTCGTTTCTCTCCCTGGATTACCCTACTTACATTTACTTTCCTTCTTCCACTGTCCTCCAGGTTACGCCTCATGCACCGCAAGTAAGTGAAATCATGTGACACTTGACTTTCTCTTCTTGGCTTATTTCACTCAGCATAATCTCCTCCAGTCCAGTCCATGTTGCTACAAAAGTTGGATATTCATCCTTTCTGATGGAGGCATAGTATTCCATTGTATATATGTACCACATCTTCTTTATCCATTCATCTGTTGATGGCAGCTTGGCTCGTTCCACAGTTTGGCAATTGTGGCCATTGCTGCGATGAACATTGGGGTACATATGGCCCTTCTTTTCACTACATCTGTATCTTTGGGGTAAATGCCCAGTAGTGCAATTGCAGGCATAGTGTAGCTCTATTTTTAATTTTTTAAGGAATCTCCACACTGTTTTCCAAAGCGGCTGCACCAACTTGCATTCCCACCAACAGTGTAAGAGGGTTCCCCTTTCTCTGCAGCCTCTCCAACACTTGTTGTTTCCTGACTTGTTAATTTTGGCCATTCAGACTGGTGTAAGGTGGTATCTCAGTGTGGTTTTGATATGAATTTCCCTAGTGACACTGAACTTTTTTTCATGTGTCTGTTAGCCATTTGTATATCTTCTAAGGAGAAGTGCCTCTTCATATCTCTTGCCCATTTTTTGATGTGTTCATCTTCTTTTTGGGTGTTGAGTTTGAGTAGTTCTTTATAGATCTTGGATACCAGCCCTTTGTCTGTAGTGTCACTTGCAAATATCTTCTCCCATGCTGTGGGTGGCCTCTTTGTTATGTTGACTATTTCCTTTGCTGTACAGAAGCTTTTAATTTTGAGGAAGTCCCAGAAGTTCATTTTCACTTTTGTCTCCTTTGCCTTTGGAGACGTGTCTTGAAAGAAGTTGCTGTGGCCGATGTCAAAGAGGTTACTGCCTATGTTCTCTTCCAGGAAATTGATGGATTCCTGCCTCACGTTGAGGTCTTTCATCCATTTCAAGTTTGCCTTTGTGTGTGGTGTAAGAGAATGGTCTAGTTTTATTTTTCTATATGTAGCTGTCCAATTTTCCCAGCACCATTTATTGAAGAGACTGTCTTTTTTCCACTGGATATTTTTTCCTGCTTTGTCAAAGATGATTTGACCATAGATTTGTGGGTCCATATGTGGGCTCTCTCCACTCTGTTCCATTGGTCTATTTCTCTGTTTTTGTGCCAGTACCATGCTGTCTTGGTAATCACAGCTTTGTAATAAAGCCAGAAGTCAGGTAATGAGATGCCCCCAGCTTTGCTTTTCTTCTTCACCAATTCCTTAGCGATTCGGGGTCTTTTTTGGTTCCATATAAATTTTAAGATTGTTTGTTCCAACGTTTTGAAGAATGTTGGTGGAATTTTGATCAGAATGGCATTGAAGGTATAGATTGCTCTGGGGAGTATAGGCATTTTGACAATGTTTATTCTTCTGATGCATGAGCATGGAATGCTCTTCCAACTTTTGTGTCTTCTTCAATTTCTTTCATGAGTTTTCTGTAGTTCCTCGAGTACAGATCCTTGACTTCTTTGGTTAGGCTTATTCCTAAGTATCTTATAGTTTTTGGTGCTATAGTAAACGGAATCGATTCTCTGATTTCCCTTTCTATTTTTTCGTTGTTAGTGTATAAGAATGCAACTGATTTCTGCGCATTGATTTTGTATCCTGCCACATCACCGAATTGTTGTATAAGTTCTAGTAGTTTGGGGGTAGAGTCTTTTGGGTTTTCCACATAGAGTATCATGTCATCTGCAAAGAGAGAGAGTTTGACTTCCTCTTTGCCAAACTGGATACCTTTTATTTCTTTCTGTTGCCTGATTGCTGTTGCTAGGACTTCTAACACTATGTTGAACAGTAGTTGTGAGAGTGGGCATCCTTGCCTTTTTCCTGATCTCAGAGGAAAGGTTGTCAGTTTTTCCCCATTGAGGATGATATTCGCTGTGGGTTTTTCATAGATAGATTTTATGAGGTTGAGAAATGTTCCCTCTATCCCTATACTTTGAAGAGTTTTGATCAGGAATGGATGTTGTATTTTGTCAAATGCCTTTTCTGCATCAATTGAGAGTACCATGTGGTTCTTCTCTCTTCTCTTATTGATTTGTTCTATCACGTTGATTGTTTGCGAGTGTTGAACCACCCTTGCATCCCTGGGATAAAACCCACCTGGTCATGGTGGATAATCTTTTTAATGTATTGTTGGATCCTGTTAGCAATGATCTTGTTGAGGATCTTGGCATCCGTATTCATCAGCGATATTGGTCTGAGGTACTCCTTTTTGATGGGGTCTTTGTCTGGTTTGGGGATTAGAGTGATGCTGGCTTCACAGAAAGAGTCTGGAAGTTTTCCTTCCGTTTCTATTTTTTGAAAGAGCTTCAGGAGAATAGGTGTTATTTCTTCTTTGAATGTTTGGTAGAATTCCCCAGGGAATCCGTCTGGGCTTGGACTCTTGTTTTTGGGGAGGTTTTTGATCACTGCTTCGAACTCGTTACTGGATATAGGTCTATTCAGATCATCAATGTCTTCCTGTTTCAGTCTTGGGAGCTTATAGGTTTCTAGGAATGTATCCATCTCTTCTAGATTGTTAAACATATTGGCATATAGTTGTTGATAGTAATTTTTGATGATTGTGTCTATTTCTTTGGTGTTAGTCGTGATCTCTCCCCTTTCATTCATGATTTTATTAATTTGGGTCTTCTCCCTTTTCTTTTGGATTAGTTTGGCCAATGGTTTATCGATCTTATTGATTCTTTGAAAGAACCAGCTTCTAGTTTCGTTGATGCATTCTACTGTATCTCTAGTTTCTGATTCATTCATCTCTGCTCTAATACTTATTATTTCCCACCTTGTGTGGGGGGTTGGTTTAATTTTTTGTTGATTTTCCAGGTCTTTAAGGTATATTCGGGATTTTTCAATTCTTTTGGGTGAGCCTTGGATGGCTATGAATTTCCCCCTTAGGACTGCCTTTGCTGTATCCCATAGGTTTTGGATCGATGTATCTTCATTCTCATTGGTTTCCATGAAGTGTTTCAGTTCTTCTTTGATTTCATGGTTGATCCACAGATTGTTGAGAAGGATTGTCTTTAGTTTCCAAATGTTTGATTTATTCCTGAACTTTTTATGGTGGCTGAGTTCCAGTTTCATGGCATTGTGGTCAGAGAATATGCAGGGAATAATTTCAATCTTCTGGTATCGGTTGAGCCCTGATTTGTGACCTAGTATGTGGTCTATTCTGGAGAAAGTTCCATGTGCACTTGAGAAGAATGAGTATTCTGCTGTTTGAGGGTGGAATGTTCTGAATATATCTATGAGATCCATCTGGTCCAATATGTCATTCAAGGCTCTTGATTCTTTGCTGATTTTCTGTTTAGATGATCTGTCCATTGCTGAGAGTGCTGTGTTAAGATCTCCTACAATTAATGTATTTGCATCAATATGATTCTTTATTTTGTTTAACAGTTGGCTTATATAGTTGGCTGCTCCCATGTTAGGGGCATAAATATTTACAATTGTTAGATCTTCTTGATGTATAGACCCTTTAAGGATGATGTAGTGTCCTTCTGTGTCTCTGACTACAGTCTTTAGACTAAAATCCAATTTGTATGATATGAGAATTGCTACTCCGGCCTTCTTTTGGGGTCCCTGGCATGAAAGATGGTCTTCCATCCCCTCACTTTCAATCTGGAAGTGTCTTTAGATTTGAGTTGAGTCTCTTGTAAACAGCATATGGATGGGTCCCTTTGTTTTATCCAGTCTGCTACCCTGTGTCTTTTTATTGGAGCATTTAGGCCATTCATATTGAGAGTGATTATTGATAGATACATTTGTATTGACATCATGTTGCCTATGGAGTTCATGTTTCTATAGATTACCTCTGTAAATTTCTGTTTTGTGTCGCTCTTGGGTTCATTTCTCCTCTATAGAACCCCTCGTAGCATTTCTTGTAGCGCTGGCTTGGTGGTTGCATAATCTTTTAGACCTTGGCGTCTTGGGAGCTCTTTATTTTCCATC
>PITA01025863.1:11092-23725 GCA_004023965.1 Spilogale gracilis
TGCTGGATACATTATCCTTGGTTGCATATTTTTGTCATGTAACTTCCTGAATATGTCTTGCCAGCCCTTTCTGGCTTGCCAGGTTTCTGTGGAAAGGTCTGATGTTATTCTGATGGTCCTCCCTCTATAGGTAAGGGATCGCTTTCTCCTAGCTGCCCTTAAGACATATTCTTTGGTTTTATGATTCGAGAATTTTACTGTTATGTGCCTGGAGGTTTTTCTGGCCTCATTGATCTTGGGGGTGTCCTCTCTGCCTCTAGGACATGAACATTTGTTTCATTCCCCAGATTTGGTCAATTTTCATCCATGATTTGTTCAACAATATCTTCTAGGCTTCTCTCTCTCAATTCCTTCAGGGATTCCAATAATTCTGATATTGGAGCATTTAATGGCAACATTTATTTCCCTTATTCTGTTTTCATGGGATTTTAGCTGTTTAATCCAAGACTTCTCTTGCTCGTCCTTCTTAATCCATCTGTCTTCTAAATCACTGATATGATCTTCAGCTTCACTTACTCTGGCTGTTAGTATATTTAAATTAGATTGCATCTCATGTATAGCCTTTCTAACCTGAGCTTTCACTTCTGTTACTATGGCTTCCACTTTGAGACTAATGTTCTTTTCTAAATTAGCCATTGCTTGGATGATTGCTGCTCTGAATTCCATTCCTGTCATATTGTTTATGTTCATTTCCAGTAATTCTGTGACTGAGGTTGCAGTCTCGGGGTTCTTTTTCTGTTGGATGCTCCTTCTCCGAGTCACTGTGGCGAGGAGTGGTTGAGGGGGTGTATGGCTAAATATATCAGGCACTATCTAGGTGGATTGGTCATTGGAAGGTTTTGGAGCAACCAGAGTTCACCACCAAAAAGGGAGGAGAAAGAAAAAAGAATACAGAAGAGAGGAAGCAAGAAAAGAAACCCCTGCCAGAGCAGGGCCCGGTGGTAGGATTTATATGGTACAAAACTGTTATAGGGTAAAGAAAAGGGTTATCAAGGGTAAATGAAGAGATCAAAAAGCGAAGCCCAACCTATATGACCCCCAAGACCAGTATTTATATAATATAAAAGCAAAGACAATTACACAGACACACTGACAGACTAGAGTGGGAAGGTGAGGGCAGACACTCCTTGTGGGCAAGGAATGCGTTTCAGATGCTCCCGAGTTTGTCTTGTTATTATTGTTGAAGGAGCCCACTTTCAAAAGATATCAGGAGATTAGAACTGGTTGTATATAGGAGTAGTATTGGATAGGGATGTGGGATTGACTTGAAGCTTATAACTACATGTACACGTAAAAAAGAGAATAAAGGAAAGAGGAGAGAAGAAAGGGAAAAACAAAGAAAGCAAACAGGGAAACAAGAGGCAGCAACAAGAGCAGAAAATACAGGAGTGTTTTTGAAAAAATTTCAAGGTAAAAAAAATGTTATGGGTGTTGTATTGAGTATCATGTTGTGATAAAAAGGGGGTTAAAAATTGAAGGAAGAAAAACCGTGAGAATGTATTTTTAAGTTTAAAATGGAAGCTTTAAAAGAAAAAATAGAAAAAAGTTTTAAAAAGCAAATAGGGTGGAAAACTGTATCAATAAGGTGTAGGGCTTTTGTTACTTGTAGTCAGTACCAGGAGTTTAATAAATTGCCTTTCCCCCGATTTGAGCTTTTGCAGTTTGAGCGTTGTCCTCCTGAGCTTCTGGCTTGCTTTCTGGGGGCGGGGCCTGCTGCCCTGTTTCAGTCCTTCTACCTGGGCTGCGTCTCTCCGCCCCCTTGCTAGAGGCTGGTCTCAATGGTAACCAGATGGGCAGGTTACAGTTCTCTGGTGGAAGAGCGTTGTTCTTTTATGTCCTTTTTCAGCTGCTGAAGAGTCAGGTTGGAGCAAGATGTGTTCGCCCAGACCTCCTTCCCAGAGAGAGCCTCTACACAGAGAGGGGCTCTTTCCTGCCTCCCAGTTGGCAGCCTGTCACAGCCTGGCATGCACAGAGGCTGGATTGATTTCTTCCCACGCCCCAGCTTGTTGCTTCACTCCCACACCTCAAAACCACAATTCCTTTTGGATCACGTGACCTTGTCTGTGCCCCGGGACCCACCCCTCCGGTCCCACGCAAGTCTGTAAAATCGCCTTCCCTGGGGGGTCCGCGCCAGGCCCACGTGGTGGAGAGAAGCGGGAGAGAAAGGCAGCGGCGGAAAAATAGAATCCACACCCGCTGCTCTTGCTGAGATCCCCCGTGCCGCGAAGCCCTGCTTCTCTGGCTTAAGCAGTGGAGGGATAGACTCCACACCTCAGCCCCTCTAAGTTTCCTGGAGCTGCGGGGCACTTCCTCTCCCTGCAGATTCCTGTCTCTCTGTTGCTGCGGAGGAAAAACTGATTTTGCACCTCACAGGGCACTCTCTGTCCCTGCGGGTCCCTGTCTCCCCACTCTGGCGGTGGCGGCAGCGAAAAAACAGTCTCCCCACTCTGGTGGTGGCGAAAAAACAGTCTCCTTGCCTTGCCATGGGCTCTGCTGTGTTCCTGGTTCTGTCTCACCCCGAATCAAACCGTAATCTGCTGGTATTATTCCCCCCACCAAGAGCACTTTCGTTTTGGGGGTATTCATTTCAATGGTTCTGCTCTGTGGGCTTCCTCCCCCACACCCTTGTCTCTGGGGGTAAGCCTCCCGTCGCTCTCACTTGTTTCTATCTTTTTGCCGATGGTCTTTGTCTCCCATGGTGATCCAGAAGCACGAAATATCACATTTCAGGGTGCTCACAGTGGTCCTGTAGTGTTTTTTTTTGCTGAAATTGAGCTCACTTCAGGGAACTCCCTGAAATGTGGTCACCTGGCCTTCCGCCATCTTCCCCCCCCCAAGTCTGGTTTTCCTTTTCAACCTTCCTCTGGCTATTCAGTATCTTTTCTGATTCAATATAAATTTTAGGATTATTTGTTTCATTTCTTTGAAAAAATTGATGGTATTTTGATAGGGATTGCATTAAATGTGTAGATTGCTTTAGGTAGCACAGAAATTTTCACAATAATTGTTCCCCCAATCCATGAACATGGAATGTTTTTTGTTTGTTTGTTTTTCATTTCTTTGTATCTTCCTAAATTTCTTTCAGGAGTACTTTATAGTTTTCTGAGTACAGGTTTTTGCCTCTTTGGTTAGGTTTATTCCTAGATACTTTATGGTTTTGGGTGCACTTGTAAATGGGATACACTCCCGAATTTCTCTTTCTTCTGTCTTGTTATTGGTGTATAGAAATTAAACTGATTTTTGTGCATTGATTTTATATTCTGACACTTTACCGAATTCCTGTATGAGTTCTAACAGTTTTGGAGTGGCGTCTTTTGGGTTTTCCACATAACATATCATATCATTTGCAAAGAGTGAGGGTTTGACTTCTTCTTTGCAGATTCGGATGCTTTTTATTTCTTTTTTGTTGTCTGATTGCTGAGGCTAGGACTTCTAGTACTATGTTGAATAGCAGTGGTGATAGTGGACCGCCCTGCCATTTCCTGACCTTAGGAGAAAAGATCTCAGTTTTTCCCCCATTGAGAATGATATTCACTGTGGGTTTTTCATAGATGGCTTTTATGATATTGATTTATGTACCCTCTATCCCTACACTGTGAAGAGTTTTGATCATGAAAGGATGCTGTACTTTGTCAAATGCTTTTTCAGCATCTATTGAGAGGATCATATGATTCTTGTTCTTTCTTTTATTAATGTAGTGTTTCACACTGATTGATTTGTGGATATTGAACCAACCTTGCAGCCCAGGAATAAATCCCATTTGGTCATGGTGAATAATCCTTTTAATATACTGTTAGATCCTATTGGCTAGTATTTTGGTGAGAATTTTTGCATCCATGTTCATCAAGGATATTGGTCTGTAATTCTCCTTTTTGATGGGGTTTTTGTGTGGTTTTGGGATCAAGGTAATGCTGGCCTCATAAATGAGTTTGGAAGTTCTCCTTCCATTTATACTTTTTGGAACAGTTTCTGAGGAATAGGTATTAATTCTTCTTTAAATGTTTGATAGAATTCTCCCAGGAAGCCATCTGGCCTTGGACTCTTGTTTTTTGGGATATTTTTGATGACTGTTTCAATCTCCTTACTGGTTATGGGTCTGTTCAGGTTGTCTATTTCTTCCTGGTTCAGTTTTGGTAGTTTATACATCTCTAGGAATGCATCCATTTCTTCCAGATTGTCAAATTTGCTGGTGTATAGTTGTTCATAATATGTTCTTATACTTGTTTGCATTTCTTTGGTGTTGGCTGTGACCTCTCCTCTTTCATTCATGATTTTATTAATTTGGATCCTTTCTCTTTTCTTTTTGATAAGTCTGGCCAGGCGTTTATCAATCTTGTTAATTCTTTCAAAGAACAAGCTCCTAGTTTTGTTGATTTGTTCTACTGTTCCTTTGGTTTCTATTTCATTGATTTCTGCTTTGATCTTTATTATTTCTCTTCTCCTGCTGAGGTTAGGCTTTCTTTGCTTCTTTCTCCAGCTCCTTTAGGTGTAGGGTTAGGTTGTGTACTTAAGACATTTCTTGTTTCTTGAGAAAGTCTTGTACTGATATATACTTTCTTCTCAGGACTGCCTTTGTTATGTCCCAAAGATTTTGAACAGTTGTGTTTTCATTTTCACTTGTTTCCATGAATTTTTAAAATTCTTTTTTAATTTCCCGGTTGGCTCATTCATTCTTTAGTAGGATGCTCTTTAGCTGCCATATATTTGAGTTCTTTCCAACTTTCCTCTTGTGGTTAAGTTCTAGTTTCAAAGCACTGTGGTCTGAAAATATGCAGGGAATGATCCCAATCTTTTAGTACTGGTTGAGACCTGATTTGTGACCCAGGATGTGATCTATTCTGAAGAATGTTCATGTGCACTAAAGAAGAATGTGCATTCTGTTGCTTTGGGATGCAATGTTCTGAATAAATCTGTGATGTCCGTCTGGTGCAGTGTGTCATTTAAAGCCTTTATTTCCTCATTGATCTTTTGCTTAGATGATCTGTCCATTTCAGTGAGGGATGTGTTAAAGTCTCCTACTATTATTGTATTATTGTCGATGTGTTTCTTTGATTTAGTTATTAATTGGTTTATATAATTGGCTTCTCCCATGTTAGGAGCATAGATATTTAAAATTGTTAGATCTTCTTGTTGGACATACCCTTCAAGTATGATATAGGGACCTTCCTCATGTCTTATTATAGTCTTTGGCTTAAAATCTAATTTGTCTGATAGAAGGATTGCCACCCCAGCTTTCCTTTGATATCCATTAGCATGGTAAATTGTTTTCCACCCCCTCACTTTAAATCTGGTTGTCTCTTTGGGTCTAAAATGAGTTTATTGCAGACATCATATCAGTGGGCCGCCCTTTTTTTTAATCCATTCTGATACTCTGTGTCTTTTGATTGGGGCAGTTAGCCCATTTATGTTCGGGTAACTATTGAAAGAAATGAACTTAGTGCCATTGTATTGCCTGTAAAGTGACTGTATATTGTTTCTGTTCCTTTCTGGTCTGTTACTTTTGGACTCTCTCTCTGCTTAGAGGACCCCTTTCAATATTTCCTGTAGGTCTGGTTTGGTGTTTGCCAGTTCTTTTAGTTTTTGTTTGTTCTGGAAGATTTTTATCTCTCCTTCTATTTTCAATGACAGCCTAGCTGGATATAGTATTCTTTGCTACATATTTTTCTCATTTAGTGCTTTGAATATATCATGCCAGTGGTGATTGTGGTGACTGCCAGGTCTCTGTGGATAGGTCTGCAGCCAATCTAGTATTTTTGCCCCTGTATGCTACAAACCTCTTCTTTCGAGCTGCTTTCAGGATTATCTCTTGTCACTGAGACTTGTAAGTTTTACTATTAGATGATGGGGTGTGGGCCTATTTTTATTGAGTTTTGAAGGGGGTTCTCTGCCTTCTGGATTTTGATGCTTGTTCCCTTCTCCAAATTAGGGAAATTCTCTGCTATAATTTGCTCCAATATACCTTCTGTCCTCTTCTTCTGGGGTCCCAGTTATTCTAATATTGTTTCATCGTATGGTATCACGTATCTCTCAAATTCTTCCCTCGTGGTCCATTAGTTGTTTGTCTATCTTTATTATTTCTTTATTTTCCATCATTTGGTCTAGTAGCTCACTAATTATCTCTTCTGCCTCATTTATCCTAGCAGTAATAGCCTCCATTTTTTATTGCACCTCATTAATAGCTTTTTTGATTTCAATTTGGTTAGATTTTAGTTCTTTTATTTCACCAGAAAGGGATTGTATTTCTCCAGAAAGGGATTCTCTAATATTTTCCATGCTTTTTTTGAGCTCAGATAGCACCTTGATAACTCTAGTTCAGACCTATTACTAATGTCCCTATTGATTAGGTCCCTAGCCATCAGCACTCTCTCTTTTTATTTTAATCTTTTTTTTTGAGGTGAGTTTTTCTGCAATGTAATTTTATCCAGATAAGAATAGATGAATGAGGGGCACCTGGGTGGCTCAGTGGGTTAATGCCTATGCTTTCAGCTCAGGTCATGATTTCAGGGTCCTGGGATTGAGGCCCGCATTGGGCTCTCTGCTTGGCAGGGAGCCTGCTTCCTCTTCTCTCTCTGCCTACCTCTCTGCCTACTTGTGATCTCTCTCTGTCAAATAAATAAATAAAATCTTTAAAAAAAAAGAATAGATGAATGAGAGAACACAATCCTAAAAGGGTAGCCATGACCCCAGAAAAATATACACTAACCAGAAGAGACCCGAAACCAGGGGGAGAAGAAAGGAAAAAAAATATATATCTCTATCTATTATCTCTATTTCTCTCTTTCTTTCTCTCTCTCTCTCTCTCTCTGTATGTATATACACACACAGTTAGACTGGTGACTAGAACAGAGTCACACACTTGATTTTGGGTGTATTTTGGTCTGTTAGAAGAAACTGCCTCTCAAAATTTTAAAGAAAGAAAAACTTGTATATGTACAAAAATAAGAGTATACACAATGAAGGGGTGGAATATGACTGTAAAGATGAAAATTTAAAAAGACTCTAAAAAGGAATTAATAAAATAAGAAATCGGTTGAAAAAAGAAAAAGAGGAAAGAATGTGTTGATACTGGAGACTAGAACAAAACTATGGACTAGATTTAGGGTATATTTTTTTATCTATTAGAAGAAACTATATCCTAAAGTTTTAAAGAAAGAAAAACCCATATGTACACAAAAAATCAGCTTAAGTACAATTAAGGGATAAAATATGACTAAAACAATAAAATTTTAAAAAGATTTAAAAACTGTATTGATAAGATAAAATAGTTTTAAAAAGTTAAAATAGGAAAGAGAAAAAAGTATTTAAGAAATAGAATAAGAAAAAAATAAAATTAAACAAATTTAACTTTGAAAGACTAAAGAATCATGGGAAAAAGCTATGAATTCTATGTGGTGCATTCCTCTGAAGTTCCACAGTTCTCATTCATCAGGGAACTTGGTCATTGCGGGGATGTTCTTGCACATCTTCTGGGGGAGGGGCCTGTTGTATTGATTCTCAAACATCTTTGCCCCAGGCGGAACTGCCTCGCCCTTGCCAGGGTCCAGGCTAAGGGAACTGCTCAGATTCGCTTCTCGGGAGCTTTTGTTCCCTAAACGCTTTCTGTACAGCTTTGGAGGATGGGAATAAATATGGCTGCCTCCCAGTCTCCAGTCCAGATGAGCTGAGAGCCTGGGCCCCCCCTCCTCAGTGCACCCTCAGAGAAAAGCAGTCAGTCACGCCTGTCGCCCTGGACTCCAGCCACACTCCATGCTCACCCGGCCTGTGACCGAACGTTTCTATCTCTGGCGCTCGGCCCCATTTGGAGTCTCCAAACCCAGCAGATTCCCACTGCACACTCCTGTGCCACTCCTCCTGGTGGAGAAAGGAAGGGGTCTCCCTGGATCTGCCACTTGTGGGGTCCCTGCTCAAAGAGGGAAGTGGCCTTTCTGCACCTCAGATCATGGTTTAAGGTAAGCCCGAGCTGAGAGCCCACTTATCAGCTCCATCTCTGCAGCTGGCTTCCCTGCTCTGATACCTGAGAGGTCTGCCATGCTCAGACACCCAGGTCCTTCTGTGACCCTGCTGGGCCTGAGACCACAGTGTCCCAGTGAGGGCTCCACCCCCTGCTTAGCCTCTGGGGCGACGTCCCTTAGTGGAGCAGACTCCTAAGGGCTCTGATTTTGTGCCCCGCTGCTCTACTGCTGCCCGGGAGCCGGCCCCTCTCCCTGAGGTCTGTCCTCCCAAATGTCACCTCTGATTCACTCCTCCGCATGTCCTACCTTCCAGAAAGTGTTCACTTTTCTGTTCCTAGAATTTCCACTCTTCTTCTCTTCAAAGTCTTGTTGAGTCTATGAGTTTTCCAACTGGTTTAATAACCTTCTCTAGCTGAACTCCTTGGGACCTGATGATAGCTAGGGCTTCTACTCCTCCGCCATCTTGTAAGTCTACTTTAATGTATAAAAATTCCTTTGAGAACTTCCTTTATCTCTACCCCCAAGATACATGTTGTGGCAGTCATCCCCCAAGCACGTGGCCTACCAATATATATCTAAAGGGTCTCATGACTAAGATCTTATTACATGGTAATAAATGACCTTTTCCCAACAATAGGTAGCCTCCTCAAGGTTCTGGAAACCTTGCTTCCAGAATTCTTCAGAGACTTATGCTATTCCCATCCTCCTTCCAATTTGAAAGTATATAATGGGCCACTCTAAATGATCACATTAGAGCTCTTTCTGTTCATGGGTCCTGTCCCTGTGCTTTAATAAAATCACCTTTTGCACCAAAGACATCTCAATAATTCTTCTTGGCCATCAGCTTTGAACCCTGATGTCTTTCCTACATCATAGGGACACTGAGAGGATGTGAGGTAAAGCCTGATTGGTCACAGATGGTCAGATATTTCCTGGGCAGGAGGGCAGTAATCAGCTGGGCAGATTTAGAGAAGAGAGCTCAGAGACCACCAGTTTTCCCTCTCTTTCCCCTGTCACCCCAGACTGCCAGGGGAACTAGAAACAGTGGCTGTGGTAGGAGATAGCAGATTAGAATGGGAAAAGGGCTGCCCTGTCTGCAGCTGGGAGGAGCCTCTGGAAACACAGGGCAAAGAGAAAATGATGAAAGAGGAGAAGTTTCTCTCACTGCTCAGGAAGTAAGAGAAGAGGGGCAGGGGCTGTAGGGCTCTGAGGAGCAGAGGGGGTGTGTTCTGGGTGAGGGTGTGCGCAGCACAGTGTGTGTGGCCGACATGTCTGTGCTCTGTGGTGACAGTCCTCTGTGCCTCCATTGTGTGTGTAAGCATATGTCACGTGGGGAAAGGGGAGCTCTGACACGTGTGTTTAAGCTCAGGACTGTGAGCCAGCTTCCCACTGGGGCCTACGAAGGACGCTGTCTTTCAGGAGCAGAGGTCAGCACCAATAAGAGGACCCTGGATTGAGAATCAAGAACATGTGGGTTCCAGCTCTGGCTCTAGTTCTCAGCTGGGCCCCTGTGAGCCATCACCCCTGGGAGCTGGGATGTCACCTGCTGTCCAATCATAAAGGAAAATCCAGGTAGTGCTTCTGTGCCAGCAGCCCCAGGGCTGGGGACCAGAAAAGGAATGGGGGCTGAAGCAGAGGATGGCACTTCAGGGGCCAAAGGGAATAAGAGATATTGGTGGGAAGTGCTGCAGGAGGGGTTTCCTGTATTTAGAAATTCCTGGGTTCTTGCTGGAGCCCCAGACCCAACAGCCTGGGCACCCAGTCCTGTCTCAGTTCCCAGGGCCCAGGGCTGGCTCTGCAGGGAGCATCCCTTTCTGCTGCCCTTCTGTGGCTGCTGAGCGCTTCACAGGCCTCTGATTAGAAGCTTCTCCTCAAGTCCTCAGGGCCTTGTCCCTTGCCCCCCCCCCCCGGTGGAAATTACATTTATTATGAAAAGAGATCTTTGGTCTCCCAAGTCCCTCTTTCCCCCCATCCCCTCTGGTTTTTGGAGGCACTCAGGACCTCCTTAAGGCTGGGAAAGTCTTCCTGAGATTTCACCCTCCTTGCCATTGCACGAAGTGTTTAGTTGTGATTTGGGGGATATGCAGTGGAGACAAAGGGTTGAGATGAGGATGACAGGCAGGGTGCCTGGGTGGCTCAGTGGGTTAAGCCTCTGCCTTCGGCTCAGGTCATGATCTTAGGGTCCTGGGATGGAGGCCCTCATCAGGCTCTCTGCTCAGCAGGGAGTCTGCTTCTTCCTGCCTCTCTGCCTGCCTCTCTGCCTACTTGTGATCTCTGTATGTCAAATAAATAAATAAAATCTTAAAAAAAAAATTCTGAGCAGAGAGAGCAACTTCTCTTCCCCTTGGGTTCCATCTACAATCTCAGCGCCCAGGGTCATTGGAAATTTTCAAAGAAAACGGCAGGGGTATGACATTTCTGGAGAAAATGAGTCTGGAGCAGACCAGGCATTATGAGTCTAGGCTTCTGTGAATTTGCACCTGAGCTCAGTTCATCAGCCTCGGAGGAAATGGATGGGCAGGAGCCAGGAGGGAGGAGACAGGGATGCTGGAGGGAGACGGCCTATGAGAGACGCTGGAAGGACTCCTTATCCCGAGCTCTGGAATCCCATCCCCCCACCAGGTTGCCCTTGGCCCTCCCCTTCTAGTGCTCAGTGCTCATCAGTGACTGCCTGTCTTTAGAGAGACACCCAGGGGACCAAGCTGTATTGGATGGGCAAGGAGAGGGGAGAGGACAAGGGAGGGACAACAGGTAATTTGGGAGGAGGAGGGGATGGGATGACCGGGATTTGAGCTGGGGTCCCATGATCACTGAGGTGCTGGGAAGACTTGGTCGGGGACACTGTCCTGGGGGCAGATACTGAGGGGTTGAGGGTGAGTCAGTGGGGGAAGGGGTAGAGTGGGAAGGAATATTGCAAGGGATTGAGTTCTACTGATTTAGGGGTTTATTTCAGGAGACACGGTGAAATAGGAGCCAGTGACTTTATGGAGAGCTTCCTGTGTGCAAAGAAGGGTTACAGGGGCCATGAGGGAATAGAGGAGGGATGCACTTATTTCTGTTCCCTTCCTGTACTTGCAGCCCTGTCACAGCTCCTCCCTGGCTGGGTTGCCCCACGTGTGCCTGTCTGAGGGGTGCAAGGAGTCACTGGGCAGTCCTCCTGTGGACGCAGAGGCACAACTCCCAGGCTCTCCACGGTGCACACAGCCCCCTTCACCCATCAGTAAACATCTCCAGTGAGCCTAACACCTCTCTTCACTCCTCCTCTCAAGAATGCCCAAGATGCAGAGATAGCTGACTGAGGGGACCTGGTGAGCCTTCCCAGAATTTCTGGTGGCTCCCGATGGATGCACACGGAAGGTCAGGGCCAAGCCTCAGGGCCTGTCCAACCAGCATAGCAGGTGGGGCATAGACCAGCATCCACAGTTACAGAGAATGTTCTGTGAGGAGCAGAGCGCTGCAATCATCTGTCAGCCAGCTACATTTTACACAGAGGTCTGCCAGGCACGTCTACTCTGTGGCCTTATGTGCCAGCCCACTCCTGGATCCATGGGGCGGTTAGGGATTGAGGTAGGGAAGGGGGGAGATATGGACACAGAAATAGGGAGAGAAAGACCTAGTAAATTCATGCCAAGTCCAAAGATGAGAATCACAAGTTAGAGCCAGTGCATGGACCTGGAGAGTCCAAGAGACCCAGACACAGAGTCAACAGATATCTACAGTGGACAGTGGGACAGAGAGACAGGGAGGCCAACCCAGGGAGGAGCAGGGGGAGAGAGGAGCCTCCAGAGAGCAGACCGAAAAATCCATGACAAACACGGAGAGATAGCCAAAGGTCAGAGATAACAGAGACAAACATGGACTCAGAGACATAAGATGGATCAGGGGGTGGGAAAGCCATGGACCCAGAGCCGAAGACAGATCTATGGGTACAGGGCCAGGGTGAGGAGAAAGCCAGAGAAATGTGCACAGAGGCTCCTCTGTGTGTGTGTGTGTGTGTGTGTGTGTGTGTGTGTGTGTGACAGAGAGAGAGAGAGCGAGAGAGAGAGAGAGAGAGAGAGGAACCCAGCAGTTCAGAGCTCTAGTCACAAATTCAGCATCCTCTGGTGCTGAAGGGACCCCCACACCCCCTCCATCTGCAGCCCCGGCCCTGAGCTGTGGGGGGCAGGGCAGACAGAATCCAGATGCAGGTTAGAGACAGACTGAGCTGGGAAAGAAATGGCAGAGCCCAGACTGAGATCAGAGTGAGAGAAGCTGAGAGTGAGGAAGGGAATAGAGAAAGGGACAGAGGACAGAGAGGGACAGAGTTGGTGCAGGAGAGACGGGGAGGGAGGGCACCTCTCACTGCAGGAGGGAGAGGGGGTCAGGGGGAGGCAGGGCTGTGGAGAAGCAGATCAGGGACAAGGGGGAGGCAAGCAGGGTTCCTGTCTCCCCAGAGAGCTGGGCTGGGCTGACACAACCCTGGGGTGAGGTGGGAAGTGGTGATGAGTGCTTCTCAGGGTGATCTTGTCCCTCTCTCCTTAGTTCAGTACAGTGAGCCTGTCCCCATTCCTGCCACCTTCTTCCCAGTGGTGCTGACAGCTGCCCCTGTAGGAGGCTGGCTCATGCTGGCTTCCTCTGTGGGGATCCCTTCCCAACCTGCAGGGCCACTCTGAGTCTCCTCATCAGGGGCACCCAGGTGTCC
>PITA01025864.1:0-23614 GCA_004023965.1 Spilogale gracilis
TGGACTGGAAGAGATTATGCTGAGTGAAATAAGCCAAGAAGAGAAAGTCAAGTATCACATGGTTTCACTTACTTGCGGTGCATGAGGGGTAACCTGGAGGACAGTGGGAGAAGGAAAGTAAATGGGAACTAGGGTAATCCAGGGAGAGAAACGAAACAACAGAGACTTTGGACACAGAAACAAACTGAGGGACTTGGAGAGAAGGGGGTGGGGGGATGGGAGAGCCTGGTGGTGGGTACTGGGGACACCTAAAGCGTGGAGCACTGGGTGTGGGGAATGGGGAATGAATCTTCGAACGCTGGAAAAAAAAATTTAAGTAACAATAAAAAAAAATTATTATTATTTATTTATTTATTATTTATAAATTAATAATAATAATAATAATAATAATCCTTTCAGAGTTTCTCCAGAATTTTGATCCCTAAATGAAGCTTAGGGTTAATCCACTGTGCTGGTTAGCTGGCATATACACTGGTCTCTATATAAAGCCTCAGTCTCTGCTGTACAGTTGTCAAATCTGTCAGACTCCCACATACCCCATGAGAGCTACATGCACCAGAGCTCTTAGTAGGTCCTGCGCTGTCACTTTTCTCTGGGCTTTGCACAGACTCTTCCCTTAGAAAAATGTTCAGTTCTCTGTTTTGATAAATCCTCACTCAACTACTTATGATTCACCATATGCCCAGATTTTGATGACCCTTTCCAACCATCTCAAGGAGAATCTTAAAACCATCCCCCCTCCACCCCCCACTTACCACATGTCCACAATTCTTTAGGTTTGCAAAGAGATGCCTCACATGCACACAGATCAGTTATCTGGCCTCATTCTTTACTCCATGTCTGCCATGTTTCCTCTCACACTCTGGCTCCCCCCATCTAAGAGAGTAGTCCCCACCATAGATAATGCCCATCATAGAATGCCAAAGTTCACAGCATGGATGTTGCTGAAACCCCTAAAATGGAAAAGGGACAATGGCTTTCCTGTTGAGATAGTAAAATCTTCTCTAACTCTATGCCACACTTTGTCACTTTGGCCTCAAAGTAAATGTTTCTTTCATCTTCCTAGAACAAGTCCCCAAACAAGAACCGACACATCTTTATCCAACAACATGCAACGGTTCTTCCTCCTTAGGTTATCTAGTGATAAATAAATCTAGTCATTTGAAGATGTATTTGCTCAAACTCACATTGAAACAACACAGTATTTTCTTCCTAACTGGTGCCCCAGTCACACCTTCACAAACACATCAATTTTATAAGAGAAGTTTAACTTTATGTAACACCTTCTCCTATAACCCACAGCAGTGGATAGACATAAGGGTGAATGATTATTAGAAAACATGTTATTATTCTCTCAGGATTACCACAGAGAGTCACCCAAGTATCTCTCCACTTCTCCTGATCACTTTCATCTAGCCTGAGCCAGCCTCAGATAGACACTTGGGCATCTTCTGTCTCCTGAACTCCCTCTTGCTTCTCATTTCTACCCTCCTGTTCCAGGCCTGCTGCTCTCTCCCAGACCAAGGCTGTACATACCTTTCTTTCCCACTCCTCCATAGTTGTAGTTTATATTTTTCAAACACTTCACAGCCAAGAAACTATATCAAACATTCCGTCTTTATCTCTAGTAACATTACATTGATGCACTGTGTCTTAAGATTCCCTTACTACTAGTGCAGAGAATAAAAAAAGAATAAAGGAAACAAAGAAATATTTCATATCACCGTATTTTTGTCTAAGTTTCTCCAGCAAAGATGATTAAAATCTCTTATCATTTAGATGACAAAAACAAGCAGTTTTTAAATGGCAATCTCCCCATTTTGATATTTCCAAGATCTTAACACCAAGACTCATTCTCGTGTTCATCTCAAGGTACCATAGTCTTCCCCTGCCCTCCACAGACTCTATAAAACCTAATTATCCTACGGGAACCTCAGTGGCTCAGTTGGTTGGACGACTGCCTTCGGCTCAGGTCATGATCCCAGAGACCAGGGATCGAGCCCCACATCAGGCTCCCCGCTCAGCGGGAAGCCTGCTTCTCCCTCTCTCACTCCCCTTGCTTGTGTTCCCTCTCTGGCTGTGATTCTCTCTGTCAAATAAATAAATAAAATCTTTAAAAAACAAACAAACAAAAAAAAACCTAATTATCCTAAAAACAAAAACAAAAACAAAAAAACCTAATTATCTCAAGCATTTGGCCTAAGAATTGGAGCTCTACTCTGAGAGCTTTGACCATACATATCAGTGAAATTCATTCAGCTTCAAGTAATAGAGACCAAAAATAATAGTGGCTTAAGAAAGACAGAAATTATTTTCTCTTTCATGTAAAATTCTAAAACTATGCAGATCGAGTCTGGACTGGCAGCTTTACTCTGAAATGTCCTCCACAACTCATGTGCTTTCCAGGTCATTTACCACCAACTCCCCAGTAGCCTTCACCCTCTTAGGCCAAAATGACACATCCACATTAGAAAAGCAGAAAGAAGAAAAAGGGCAAAAGTTACTTGCCACCTGTCTCCTAAAGTTCCTGAGATCTGTCACCCAGCATTTTAATCACATCTTTTTGTTCAAGCCATGGCTATTCCTGGCTGTAAGGGAAGTGGGGACATTTTATTCTTTGTTCTGGGCAGCCATGTGCCCAGCTAAAAATTCTACTGCTATAGGAGAAAGGAGCAAGAATAAACATCAGGAAACAACTAGCATTCTCTGACACATCACGCTCCTGAAACCACTACCTTTTTCTGGGATAATAATAAACTCTGGAGTTACCTAAAATAGAATTCTTTAAATTCCATACTCTTATAGCAAGTTGAGGTAAAAGCCAAAATTCTAGCATTTGATGTAACTGTCAGCAAGTCATTCAGTGGTTTAAGTCTCTACCTTACCTTAAAAGACTGTTCTAAAAAATCAATTGGGAATAAACAGAGGTGATAAAGGTGAAAGTATTTTTGAAATATGATATAAATAACTCTTGAGGCAAAATATAGCAGTAAATTATCTTTTATCTCCTTTAAACATATATGTCTCTCATTTAAATGATCTCCATTCTCCTTTTAGGTATCTTAATAAAATGTGGTGGGTAGATACCAAGACAGCAAAAGACAAGAAACAAAGGTATGTGGTCTGAGATTAGATGATTCAAATAGGGTTACTGGTTTGTCAGAGAAAGAAAAGGAAATTCTCTAGAAATTTCCAGTATTTATAAAGAATCACACTATCAACCTGGTCTCTCCAACCTTATTCCTATATTTAATTATTACTAGATATGGGATTAGAGCTCTATAAGAGAAGTTATTATTCTTTAGACAAAATTAAAGTTCTAGCAACTCTGTTTTGCAGAGGAAGCTACCCTGAACATTTAGGACAAGCAAAAGTAAAATATCAGCTTTTGTAACTTTCTGGAGTATTTAATTTTGCTACCACTGTTGTTGCTTCTGTTACTGTTTGTTCAAATGCACTGGAAATATAGAATGGCTGGAAATCACCTAGTAATTCTAAACTGCTTCAATGGAGGGAATAAATCCAAAGGGAGCTCTATTAAAAGTAACTTGTATAAAGGCTATGATTTTGTCATGCTCTGCTGGAAGAACGGAGAGACCTCAGAGTGAGCAAAAGGTGTGGTGAGGACTGAAAGCTTTGCAAATGCAAAGAGGACAATTCTGAAAATCAGGTTAGAACAGATTCCAGGCTTTGGATGTACTTTTTTTTTTCTCTCCCTGTGGTTTGGCATCATACCGAGTCAAGTAGACTATTGACATGCCCTCCAGGTAACCTGGTAGAAGCTTCTTACTCAGAATAGACTGGGTTATGGTGCAGTAACAAAAGAATGTCAAATTCTCAATGACTTAACAGAGTAAAGGTTAATTTCTTTCCTATGCTATTTATGCTCTACACATTCGCCCAAGGACATAGGCTGTCAGGGTCTCTACCAACTTACAGCTGCACCGCCTGGAAGATGAAGCCTCTGCAGTACCCACATAAGGGAGAGAGAGCATCAGAAGTCATGTAAGTGATTTCTATTGCATTAGCCCAAAATAATATACTTCACTTGTGTTCATAACCCACTGGCCAGAATTAGTCACACATTATCCGTCTAAATACAGGAAACCAGATAATTTGGTAATGGAAATTTCGTGATTTGTTTATGCCGCAGTGATGGCGGAATTATCTAAGAATTTGTTTCCTGCCTCATTTTCACTTCATGCTTTCTGAGAATGACAGGTTTTATTTTAAGAAACTTTCTCCTTTTGAAGAAGGTAAGACAATATCTTGATCTTCCAGCACAATTCACTTTACACACACAGCAAGGAATAAAAATTCATTCTAAAGGGCACAGAGGTACACATGTATTTATTCTAAAATAAGATGAATTATGTTCCAATGACAATAGCTGGTAGAATATTATAGTAGAGAAAAGCACAGGACTTAAAAACAGATGCCTGAATTGGACTTTTAGTTCCCTCATTTACCAGCTCTCTGGACTTGATAAAGTTATTTGAACTCTTTATGTCACAGTTCCCTCATCTCCAAAGTGGAGATGATTATAGAATTTATGTTATGGTTCCTGTGATGGTTAAATCAATTAAAATCATGCATACAAAATACTTAGCATTAAGGTGAACACTTGCATGTTCAATAAAAGTTAATTCATTCTTTAATGTCCTGGCCTTGTATTCCATTGACTTGGTTTCAGTATCTACCAGCTTTTTGATAAGGACATTCAAGTGTCCTTACCTTTTTTCTTCTCTCTTCTTGCTCAGACTTCATTAAGTCCTGTCTATTTAGCAAAAAGTTATATGACCAAAGGAAGAATATGGGGAACTCTGGAGTCTTCTTGCATAGTATGGAATTAAAGCTCTGACATTTACTTACTGCAACATTGGGCATCTTAATGCACTGCTCTGGCACTCATTTCTTTATTTAAAATGTATAGATGATAGTAATTGCATACTTCAAAAGGCTGTTGAGAGCAGTCAGTGGTGTCATGCATGTAAATATTGAGCACACTGACTAGTATAGAGTAAGTACTTTAAAAATGTCTGTATTCTGTAAAATGAGGACAATAATACTTTTCTCAAAGGACATGCATGAACTTAAGGAAGCTGGGAAAGCACTATAAACTGTTATGTCAACATTTTGCTATGTATGTCTATATGTATATGTGTGCATGTACATGCATATAAGCTATTCCCTCCTAAAACAAAAGATATAAAAACAATTAGAGCCTGCACTTCATGCTGGAGATAACTACTTCCCTATTATTAGATGACTGTGTTCATATTATTTTCAGCATTGGCACATCAAGCATCAATATATTGTTACTTACTTCGATGTAAATCTCATTCTTAGTGCTTCATACTTTAGTTTCTAGAAACTTGCCAACCAACATCGAAACAAAAATCAAATCCATAAGTGTTTACTGAATGCTTACTCTATGTAAAACACAATTGCTATAAAGCCTAGGAAGTATTTTTAGCTTCATGCATTATCAGTTGACTGATATCAAATGTACCGACTTCTTACTGGAACACTATCACGGAATAGTCTGAGTGCCATTACTGCTTTTAAAAGAGTTCTTGTCAGGAGAACACTAGCCAGTTTATTCCATCTTGCTCTAAGGAAAAGAAAATGCAATGGAGGAGAGCATTAGATTTCGTTTCATTGTTCACAGTATGTTACTATCTCAAATGATGAAATAAATTAAAGTTCCATCTGACTGCCCCAGTGGATAAGAACAAGAATTTTACCTGCTAATATGAAGACTGACCCTCCTGACCCCATCACTGAAAAATATAAAGCACATCATCTTGTCTTCGTATTAATAAACACTGACAACCAAAGGGCTTTTCATGTTATTATTTTTCAGTTGTATAAGTTGACCTAATGTGGCAATGTGTAATATAGAAGGGTCAGACATTAAACCAGTAATAGGTCTTAGGACCTCTGAAATTTACTTATTAGCCAACAAGTTCTATACTAGTGTTATCCAATAGAAATGTAATGTGAGCAATTTCTGTGATTTCAAACTTTCTAGTAACATATTTTAAAGTAATATTAGAGTAAAAGGAATAGGTGAGATTGACTTAATATCTTATTTTATTTAGCCTAGTATATACAAAATAATGTCAGTTCAATGTGATCAATACAAAAATCACTGACATAGTATATATGCTTTCTTATTTTATCTTTGAAATCCAGTGGGTATTTCATACTTGCAGCACATCTTAGTTTGGACTAGCTGTATTTTAATTGTTTAATAGCCATATGTGGGTGTGCCTATCCCATTGGACAGTGCAGCTCTATATTATTATTGGGTAATTTATTAGGATAAAAACTTAATAAAAATTAGAATTTTATATGGAAATACTCCATCTTATATGTATTACATATTACTTTGTAATTTAAGTAAAGGAAATAAATTTGAGTAACTAAGCTTAATTAACTAAATAAATTTGAATAACTAAAATTGATACATTTAAATTAGAAATTATTTAAAGTATATTAAGCATTTTTTTTAAATTTACATTATGAAACATATATCACATAGGCAAAGAAAAGGAAGAAAAGAATACCAGATCATAAAAGGAGCAAATAATTTATCAAAATATGAACTAAATTCTTAATTTCCTATTTTTAAATCCAAACATTTAAAAATGACTTTAAAATTCTTTATAAATGAACGAAGAATGTGAGTATATGTATAGGTATAAATTCTAGGGATCCTCACACAGTTGAGGTCACTGGTTCACCAGAATTCACAAGAGAAGTCTGCTGTACAGTTGAAATAAATGTGATGAGTGTTAACACTGAGGTAAGTACTCGGAACAAAGGAAACACAAAGTACTGGGCTAAAAGTGAATAATGAATACTGTGTAAGGGGGAGTGAATACCTCCTAGAAGAAGCTACATCTAAATGAAACTTTGTAAGAGTGCTTGGAGGAGTAGCTTAGATGAAAAGGAGATGAGAAATGTATCTCAGGCCTAAGGAACAGAACCTTTTGTCTTTCAAGGAAGAGGAAAAAAAATACATGTGATTTTGCAAAATGGGGAGGTGATTCAAGTGGAGAGGTCCTTCAATAAAAGTGAGAATTTGACATAGGGTCTCCTTGAAAAATGTTAAATATTTCATTAAATATCAAGTTAATAAAACCTGGTCAGGAGCTAGAAATAAAGGAGGGTGTTATCAGTTTCCAACCAGAAAAACAGAAATCACCCCTAGTACATAAAACAGAGGGAATTTAATCTGGTGAGTTGATTACCAAGTGTTAGAATTGCTAAGAAGCCAGAAAGGGAAAATGAGGCAATTGTACAACAGCAGAAGGTATCACTTACTCTCAGGATTAGAGGACACCAGTGGGTTTTCCAGAGCCAAAACATGAGAAGCTCAAGTCACAAGACAGGTTTCCTCACAGAAGGAAACTGGAAGCTGGAAACTGACAGAGGAGCTGTGTGATGTGACCTAGACCCAGGGAGAAAATGTAGCTACTGCCAAGAAAAGAAGAATGTAGAGAGAAATATTCTGACTTACTTTCTGTTCTCCCAAGTTCCTTCATAGAGGCAAAGCCTGCTGACATTGCAGTTTGGAAAGGCAGCCTGCAGATGTCTTCCTCCTCCCAACCCCCACTTCCCCACAAAACAGTACAGAACAGAGCAAGAAGAGGGAATGCATCACATAGAGCAAACAGGCTATGGACCAGCATGGCATAATGGAAACTATGAGGGATTTGTTTTTCAGTTTGTTCAACAAAAGTATGTTAGTGCCTAGAATTAGAAATTCTATTCTTATTGGGGATAGAAGGATAAATAAGAAAGATCTCTATATTTTCATCAATAAAACATTTCAACACCTCTGTGTAAGCAATGTCACCTGATTAAGAAATACTCTATTCAGGTAAACTAATCAGATAGGCTATAAGAGGCTTGGAATTGTGAGAAAGGTGTGGGGGTCTCTTGACAGGCAAAGGGAAGTAGGTTATCTGGTAAGACCCAAATATGGATGGAAATATTAATGCAGACATTTGGAATATCTTCCCAAGTTTTAAATGGCTTCAGTCTTGGCCACTCTCTAACAAATGACATTGGCAAGCACTATAAACCACTGAGGTCAGCATGGGTCAACGAGTAGCCCTCTGCTTTGGAGCCAAAGAGACCTAAATCAGAGCCTCAGTCTTGCTCTTTAAAGGTTCCACAGTCTTGGGCAAGTCATTTATCCTCAGTTTTCCAATCTTCCAAAGAGTGATGATAGCAAGTCCTTTAAAGAGTTTTTGTAAAGATTATATGTGATCACGTATTTAATGTTTAGTTAAATGCCTGGGTTGTAGTAGGTGCTCAACAAAAAGCTGTTCATATCTTAAAGTGAGTATATAAGGAACAAATACAACTATATATATGTCAGTCATTAAAACACATTATATTTACATATATTTACATAAATATACTTTGTGAACACACATGGATAATATAAAGAGTTTATTTCATAATACAATGTGCAATCAAACATTTTGAGCATTCTTTTAGAAAAACTGAAAGGATTTATAATTTTCCAGGAATCATGAATATATTTCATTTAATGTGTATCATATAAAATTTAATTATTCACTCTATAACCTTGATAATATGCTTATTTACCCATTACTAATGGATTTCAAAACATTTCTATATTCCAGATATCACTTACATAGATGTTGAATTCATACTCACAATATCCAGGATTTTGTTATGTTTTATATTTGTCACACATATTTGATAAAATCATAACCTTGGATAAATCCAACTATTTATCACCCTGAAACTTTGCTGTTAAATTGGGCAAAAGAAAAATGTACATCCATGCTAAGTGGGCTTGTGTTAACTTTTTTACCACAAACCTCAAGCGAGGCCTTAAAACTGGTAGGCAATTATATTACGCCTATCATTGCCAACTTAATCCTTCTTCCAGTCTTTTTTTTTTAAGATTTTGTTTATTTATTTGATAGAGAGAAACACAGTTAGAGAGGTAACACAAGCAGGGAGAATGAGAGAGGGAGAAGCAGGCTTCCTGCCGAACAGGGAGCCCGATGCGGGGCTAGATCCAGAGTCTCTGGGATCATGACCTGAGCCGAAAGCAGTCGCTTAACCAACTGAGCCACCCAGGTGCCCCTCTTCTCCCAGTCTTAAGACAACTATTCAAACCCTTAACAATTCATCTACTATCCTTATTCTCAGTTTGATGACCTTACTTCAAACTTTTCTGAGCAAATAAATCACAGAACAGCTTGCACAGAGCCTTTCACTATATCTACCATTCACCATCTTCTGTACCCGCCATACTTCCCCACCCACCAGCACCTGCACTCACAAGCTCTGTCCTGCCTGATACTGGGATAAGCTCTCCAACCAAGAACACTCCAGAAAGTCTCCTCTCCTCTTGAACATAGTCATTTTTCTCTCTACTCAATCATTGGCATTACTGTATATATGTACATGCAGTTATTCCTTCTATCTTAAAACATAAAAATAAAAAGAAAATTATTTTTGCCCTACTTCTACTTTATCAAATCACCTATTTCTTTGGTCATCTTTGTATCAAATCTCCTAGAAAAAGTTTTCTATGTTCTACTTTTTTTTTCTCTTACCAGTAGCTTAAACACACTCCAATAATGGTTTTGTTCCCCTTACTCCAGAGAAACTTCTTTAGCCAAGGACATGAATGACCTTCACATTGCCACATACGATATACAGTTCACAGTCCTTATCTTACCAAGTCAGCAGCATTAAGCACAGCTGTCTTTCCTTGTATACTCTTTGCTTTTAGGACACCACCATTTCTCCATTCCTCTCTTTCCTCAGTGGCCCTTTCTTAGAGAGAAAGCAAAAAAAAAAAAAAAAAAAAAAAAAAAAAAAACCCTTCATCTTATCCTTGACCTCTTAACATTGGAGTATACTAGGTTCAGCTTGGTCCTTTCATCTTCTCTATTTATATCCATTCCCTTGGTAATCTTTCTAGGCTCATGTCGACGACACCCAAATTTATAACTTCAGCCAATATATTTCTCCCAAAATTTAGATTTAGTATTCTACTTAGAGGTCTTAAAGACATCTCAAATGCAACATGTCTATATGGAACTCCTCATCTTTGCTCAACACTTACTACATTGACAGCCTTCCTATTTCAGTTGATAGCAAATTTATCCTTCAAGTCGTTCAGGCCAGAATCTTCAGCCATTCTTGACTCTTTTCTTTCTCTCATGTTCAACATTCTTCCATCAGAAAATTCTGTTGGCTCTACTTTCAACAAATATCCAATATCAATTTTATGTCTCATTACTTCCATCGTTATCACAATAACCTAAACAAATATCATTTCTCACCTGGGTTGCTGCAATAGCATTTAATAGGTCTTCCTGTTTCTACCTTTCATCCTCTACATTAATGGAACAGCAGCTGAAGGGATCCTTTTAGACCTATATCAAATCATGTCACACCTCTACTCAAAATCCTGCAATTGGTCCCCTCTCAAAGACAGCAAAAACCAAGGACCTACATTATTTGACTCCTATTTTATCTTTGACATCATATCTTAATATTTCGACCATTGTTCCTTTTCTCCAGCCACACTGTTTAAATAATAAATATCTGTTAAACAAATCAACCACAGTTTCCAAGGAGCTGATACTCTACTGGGAGAAACAGAGGTATATTAATGATTGCAAGCAGAAGGTAATTATTAAAGCTCTCCTCTATCTCCCATCCTAAATTCTCGCAGTTGAGTGTTGAAGGTTGAGAAATTTGCCAGGGATGGAAACAAAGTTGGAGAACACAGGTAAGAAAAAAAGATATTTCAGGGAAAACAAACATTGCAAATGTAAAGATTTGGAGAAATGAATCAGCAGAACATTTAGAGAATTACTAGTAGAACATCAAAGAATAATATTTGAGTTTAGGAGACCTGGATGTCGGAGGTAAAAATAAAGACAATTTACACTTTAGATAGGAGTTAGATAACGAAAGACTTTTCATTTGTTTGTTGCTTCCTCTACAGCTTTCAAGCCACTCTCAAAACAATTTATTAACCATATCTTTTGATGCACCCCCCCCCCAACAGGGATAAAGCAATACCTGGAAAGGATTCTGAATTCCCTGAGTTAAAGATACAAAAGAAAAACCTAGAGTCACATTTAATTTGACAAGGTAAAGGAGTGGGTGTGCTACTATATCAAATTTAATTTGTACAAAATCATCATCTCTAGCAATATTATTTTTCCTGATCAACTGCGTTTAGACTACTTTAGTAAGGGCTTGATCTCCCTGTCTACCTAAACACTGATTCACTTACACAAGCTTCAGGCTAACATTGGTCTTATTAATACCCAACAAATCCACAAGGTGTTAGTTGCACAGATTTTGTATAAAAGGTGAACTGAGACTTGACTCAGTATACAGCTTTCTCCAGATAAAGCAGCTGTCCAAAGGTGAGTCTTTGCAACTATAGTTAACAAGTGGTGACAGTTACTTTGGAATTATAGGTTTCTCAGGCTCTGGAGAACATATCTAGACCTTTTTCAACTACTGTTGTATAAATACTTTTTACTTGTTAGCCTGGCTTCTTAAATATAGTTAATACACTGTCGTCACTGTTAGCAAGCAACTGAACTTCATATAGACCAATTCACCTGGCTTCTTGAAATAGTCTTATTTTAAACTAAGGTGAGCAAAAGCAACGATAGTATTTATGAGATGCTAAAACTGATGAATTTCCTTCTTATTTTTAAACAAAAAGTCTTTAAAATGATAGGAAAGGACAAATATGATTATCACAATTAGCATCTTCAGAATAATCACTTAAGTACTGTTCTGCTTAAGACATTATATTGAAGTTTTAATTTGTAATATGGGTATACTTGACCAAAAAAAAAAGGAGAAGGAGTATAAGAAATGTTTGTTCAACGCAGAAGTAAGGGAAGGGAAAAGGAAGGGAAGGGAAAAAATTGCTGGAGCAAAATGTGAGTGGGGAGGATGGATAGATCAATTATTTTTGCTTTGGTCAACTTAGATGATTATAATTTGGGGGGGTTCTCATTAACCTTAATTGTTTGCTTTATAGCCCAGGATGAAGTCAGTCCAGTTTTGCTTCCTTTTCTGTTGCTGGAGAGCAATCTGCTGCAAGAGCTGTGAGCTTACCAACATCACCATCACAGTGGAAAAAGAAGAATGTCGCTTCTGCATAAGCATCAATACCACATGGTGTGCCGGCTACTGCTATACCCGGGTAGGAACTCTGCTTTGCTGGAGTGAGGATGCTAAGGGTCTCTCCAAGGCAGGCTTCATTAATTCCCACCTTATGAATAATTTAATTTTCCCAAGTAATAGCCACCAGTCCCTTAGTCAGCACTGTCTTAAATACTGTGATTTCAGTTAGATGTTTGGACTTGGATTTGATTAGGGTAAATCTAACAAAGCGTCAGATTTGATCTGATCAACAATATGCCAACTCTGAACTTCCAAAGAAAAGTTCTATGGTAGATTTTACATATAGAGAGATAAACATGTAAAAATATATATATTTAATAAGGGAAGACCTGCCACATTCCCCAAACGCCATTTTCTGTAATTGAAGCCATATCTTTGCAACAGAGATAATACCAAAATATATTTTTCCAAGCCACATAAAAACACATATAGACATATAAAAATTGTCTTATTCACCTGCCTGATTAGAAATAGCAAAAAGCAGCCTCAGAACACAATCCATATTTGCAGACTATTAGAACCAAAATGAATCAACAAACCTACTCACTTCTTCATGCCATTGAGAAAACCAAGGCACAGAAGCATAAAACCACTAGATTGTTTTCACACAGCTTTTTAGCATTAATCAAGAAAAGAGTTTCTACTTTGTTTTCTTTAATTTTTCTCCTGTAACACCTCATTATCTATGCAAAATTTCATTCTATAAACTGAAATTGAAAGTGACAACTTTTTAATGAAATATATTTTATTGGGTGGTAAATGAGTTTGATCAACAGAACTGATAACATGATACTGAAATAAATTAAACAGCACTGCCAGTTTCTTCCCTTGTTGCAAATAATTTTATTAGAAACTGTTGGAACAAACTTGTTCTACCTGGTTAAAAGTTCCCATATGCAGACTGTGTATAATTTGAAACTGAGAACCCTGAAAAATACACAGCATTTAAGAGGAGGAAATATCTATAAGAGAGTGGAATATTTAAAATTTTCCATGTGACTTCATAGTCATGTTAAGCTAAGCATGACATTTCCTCTTATATCTTTTGTTTTTTATAAACACACAGGGACAATGTATTTGGAAACATTTTCTGAGAAATTGAAGCTCAGTGTTTTATGATTCATGTTGTCATTAACATAGCTTTCAACTTAGTACAAAAATCAACTTAAAACTTCTGCTATAGCTCTACTTTGTCATTTTTCTATGTTGGTATTTAAAGTTTCTCTATAGTTCAAGAAATATTTAAGATTTGATATAGACATAAGGAGAAGTAAAAGGAACAATATATATTCTGTAAGATTTCCAGAACCAAGAAATGTAGTATAACATATAGGACATTTATGAGATCATATTTCCTTGGTTAGGAATTTCTTAAGTAAGCTTTAATGGGTTAATGCTAGAGCAAGCAGTATTAAATTCCCATCTCATTTTGATTATGCTAAATAGAAACTTCCAGAATATTTTAGCCTAACTTTCTCCTTTTTAAACTCCACAGGATCTAGTGTACAAAGACCCAGCCAGGCCCAACACCCAGAAAACATGTACCTTCAAACAGCTGGTGTATGAGACCGTGAAAGTGGCTGGCTGTACTAACCAGGCAGATTCCCTATATACGTATCCAGTAGCCACTGAATGTCACTGTGGCAAGTGTGACAGTGATAGCACTGACTGCACTGTGAGAGGCTTGGGGCCCAGCTACTGCTCCTTCAGTGAAATGAAAGAATAAAGAGCAAGGTGATCTACCCTTGTCCTGAAGGACCAAGATATCCAAGAAGTCTGTGTGTGTATGTGTACCCAGGCTACTAATCACTGGGGGCCAAGGATCATCAGATCCCTGATCACTGCTCTCTTGGCAGAGGAGGAGCTGCAGGAATTAAGAATGCTGGGGCCAGGATCCTATCACCACTCAGTACTCAGTCCTGTATACCTAGGTCTGGTTCCATAAATTTTATTCAGTCTTACTTCACTTACAGTCATGTGGGTGCTTTCCTACCTAATAATGTTAGAAATCCTCTCAGGCAATCCCTTGCTCTCAGAGATAGTTACCTAGGCCCAGAGGGAGAAAAATGAGATAGGAATGGGTCAGAGTACTAAATACAGCATTTTCTTTTAGACTCTTGAGCCCTCAAGACAGAGCAAGCATCCTCATGATTGTAATCTCAATGCCTAGCACCATGCTTGAAATTTAGTAAAAAAAAGTCAACTACTTCCTTAAGGAAAGTAAAATCAGAATGGTAAGGGTAGGAAACACTAAAATAGGTTGTTGTAGGCTGGCTGATGAGGCTGCCCTCAGCAATGCCAATCAGTCCATGGAAGTAGGGGCATTAGCTCTACTTTACTTCTCCTTCCGTGTCACATGGAGTACTGACATAGGCTTCATTCTGCTGAATTGCTCAGTGCATATGGGGGTTGCCAGAGCTCAGAATTTCTAAGCTATTACTACCAAGCCTTTTAGTTAAGGGCAAAAACAAGAAATGTTAATATGGGCTAATTTTCCCAGGCCCACATCTATATCATTTAAACAAATTGAACAAATACTGTCAGGCTCCTGCAAAACTCCCTTTGGGAAGTAGGAAAAAACAAACTGTATCACCCTGCCCTCCAGGCTGGGATCACTCCTTGGGATCGAGGTGGGTTTTAAAGTAGATGAAAGCATTTCTGTCAACTTAGTAAGTACATTTATCTTATCTACAAATACATTTGAATAAAGAAGTAGCTTTTTTAGAAAGAATTAGTGGGGCAGGGCGTATGTGGAGGGAAATGCCTGTTTTCTAGAATCCTCTGTATATCAGTCTTTTCTTTTGTCTATCAACGTTCTCCCAAAACTGTTTCTTTCAAGAGGATAAATATTAAAAATATTTTATGAGTTGATTTCTTTTCAAGGTGTTACGTCTCTTAGTTATGTACTTGTGTCACAGTCATATTGTGTAATTTATTTAAACCTTATTTTTTTAATAAAGATGCTAGCCACAGAGTCATAGATTTAGATTTTTTCACATATAAGAAAATGACTAAAATATGAGTTATGTTTATAATATTAGTAGAAAGAATATTAAAAATAATTCCTAGTTCTTCTATAATATTTACTTGTCCTCACCTTTGGAAATATTAAAATTAATTTGTTGCATTTCTAGAAGTGTTTCTTTATTTAAATTTCCTGTCGTTTTTTGAAATCAGTATCTGATGGAATGGGTGGGGGAGGTAAAGAGAATCACAGAGTGGGTGGGGACACTGGAAGTACTCTAGTTCATTTCTTGAATTTTTGAAATGGAACAACTGAATTCTAAGGAAATTAATTGACCCACCCAAGAACTCAAAGAACAATCATGGCAGAACCAGGATTAGAATCGTGGCCTCCTAGCTCTTGGCCAGCTCTCCTTGGACTACTCTGCCATACTAAGAAGTCATTTTGGCAGAGATTGAAGCAAAACTGTACATTATCAATAATCAAACTATACCCATTCAAATCTGGCACTGATTGTGACTTATAGTTAAATTCTCTACAATATTTTGATACACTAAGATTAGGCTATATTAACAAAACTTAATAAGAGCTTTAAATTATAACATACTTTTCCTTCTCCCTGTACTTTTGGAATCAAAATAATTGTCTTCCCATTAGAGGTAATACAAGGTAATGGCTCCAGAGTTAACTTGTCTTAATCACCTTGTCCAGATGTACCATCTTAAATAAGTTACTTGAGTTCTCTGGATCTCAGTTTCCTCAGCTGTAAAATGAGGATAATAATATTATTTACCTCAGAGGGTTGTATGGATGATTAAATGGGATAGCACATATAAAGGACTTAGAACAGTCAGTGCCTGACATACAATAATTCCTCAGTAAATACTAGTTGTTATGTGTGAGAGAGATAAGATGGTATAAGATAGTTAGACTTATAATATTTTTTGAATTTAATGATCTTTTTATTGTTATGTTAATCACCATACAGTAAGCCATTAGTTTTTGATGCCGTGTTCCATGATTCATTGTTTGCATATAACACCCAGTGCTCCATGCAATTTGTGCCCTCCTTAATATCCATCACCAGGCTCACCCATCCCCCATCCCTCCCCCCTCTAAAACCCTCAGTTTGAGTCCCAGAAACCATAGTCTCTCATGGTTTGTCTCCCCCTCTGATTTCCCCCCCTTCATTTTCCCTTTCATTCTCCTAATTTCCTCCACGCTATTCTTTATGTTCCATAAATATGTAAAACATTATGGTAATTGTCCTTCTCTGTTTGACTTATTTCACTTAGCATAATCTCCTCCAATTCCATCCATGTTGATGCAAATTCATCCTTTCTGATGGCTGAGTAATATTCCATTGTATATATGGACCACATCTTCCTTATCCATTCCTCTGTTGAAGGGCATCTCAGCTCCTTCCACAGTTTGGCTAATGTGGACATTGCTGCTATGAACGTTGGAGTCCATATGGTCCTTTTTTTCACCACATCTGTATCTTTGGGGTAAATACCCAGTAGTGCAATTTCATAGGGTAGTTCTATTTTTAAGTTTTTGAGGAACCTCCACACTGTTTTCCAAAGTGGCTATATCAACTTGAATTCCCACCAGCAGCATAAGAGGGTTCCCCTTTCTCCACAACCTCTCCAACATTTGCTGTTTCTTTTCTTTTTTTTTTTTTTAAGATTTTATTTATTTATTTGACAGAGAGAAACACAGCTAGAGAGGGAACACAAGCAGAGGGACTGAGAGAAGGAGAAGCAGGCTTCCCGCAGAGCAGGAAGCCTGATGTGGGGCTCGATCCCGGTTCTCCAGGATCATGACCTGAGCCGAAGGCAGTCGCTTAACCAACTGAGCCACCCAGGCGCCCCGCTGTTTCTTTTCTTGCCAATTTTTACCATTCTAACTGGTGGAAGGTGGTATCTCAATGCGGTTTTGATTTGAATTTCCCTGATGGCAAATAATGTTGAACATTTTTTCATGTGTCTGTTAGCCATTTGTATATCTTCTCTAGAGAAGTGTCTGTTCATGTCTTCTTCCCATTTTTTGACTCGATTATTTGTTTTTGGGGTATTAAGTTTGAGAAGTTCTTTATGTATCTTAGATATCAGCCCTTTATCTGTAGTGTCATCGGCAAAAATCTTCTCCCATTCCGTGGGTTGTCTCTTTGTTTTGTTGACTGTTTCCTTTGCTGTGCAGAAACTTTTTATCTTGACAAAGTCCCAAAAGTTCGTTTTTGCTTTCATTTCCCTTGCCATTGGAGACATGTTTTGAAAGAAGTTGCTGTGGCCAATGTTGAAAGGGTTACTGCCTACGTTCTCCTCCAAGATTTTGATGGATTACTGTCTCACACTGAGGTCTTTCATCCATTTAGAGTTTATCTTTGTGTTTGGTGTAAGAGAATGTTCAAGTTTCATTCTTCTGTAGATAGCTATCCAATTTTCCCAGCACCATTTATTGAAGAGACTGTCTTTCTTCTATTGGATATTTTTTCCTGCTTTGTTGAAGATTAGTTGACCATAGAGTTGAGGGTCCTTATCTGGGCTCTCTATTCTGTTCCACTGATTTATGGGTCTGTCTACCACTGTCTTGGTGATCACAGCTTTGTAATATAGCTTGAAAACAGGCAACCTGATGCTCCCAGCTTTGTTTTTCTTTTTCAACATTTCTTTGGTGATTCAGAATCTTTTCTGGTTCTATACAAATTTTAGGACTGTTTGTTCCAACACTTTGAAAATTTGCAATTGGTATTTTGATTGGGATGGCACTGAAAGTTTAGATTGCTCTGGAAGGCACAGACATTTTAACAATGTTTATTCTTCCTATCCATGAGCATGGAATGTTTTTCCATCTTTTTGTGTCTTCCTTCATTCCCTTCATAAATGTTCCATAGTTTCTAGAGTATAGATCATTTACCTTTTTGGTTAGGTTTATTCCAAGGTATCTTAAGGTTGTTGGGCTATTGTAAATAGAATTGGTTCCCTAATTTCTCTTTCTACAGTTAGTTATATTGTTAGTGTATAGGAAAGCAACTAATTTCTGTGCATTTAGTTCGTATCCTGTCACATCACTGAATTACTGTATGAGTTTTAGTAATTTAGGGGTGGAATCTTTTGGGTTTTCCACATAAAGTATTATGTCATCTCTTTCTAGTAATATTAGGCAAGCTATTTAACCACTCTGGGCATCACTTTCCTCATTTTTTAAATGGAGTAAAAATGGTAACTATCTCACAGGGTTGCTGTAAAGATTAAAAAAGATAATTAATGCAAGGTGCTTCAGGAGTCCAACAGAAGAACTATAATTTTGATGTAGAGAGACTTCTACAAATTTGCTTAGAAGGTCAAAGTCAAAATGCTAGGAAGCAGCAGCAGTTTCTGCTTGAGGCACCTTCATGCCAAACTGAAGTACAATCCTTCTGAAGCAGCAAGAAAGAAATTTTGTGAACTCTCAAAATGCTTGTGAAGAAAATACCTATCCCCATGGGCCACCATTTTAGTTGAAGCCCATATTATCTCTCCTTAGCACTAGAGCAAAGGTCTTTCTACCTCTTAGCAGTCCTCATATGACTACAAGACTAATCTGTCTAAACCACAACTTTGACCATGTCTAATAATAAAAAAAAAATGTCTCTGATTTTTCAAGGTAAAATCTTAATATTCAGCTGACACATGAGATCCATCATGGTCTGATCTGTGACTACCTCTCAACTTCCTATCTTCCTATTCCCTCATTCCCAGAAGGCTGCTTTACCAGGAGACTGGTTATAAAGGCTCAAGGATGATCTCATGCCTCTCACCCCTGGAATGGAATACCATGTCTTTCCTCCAACAAGAGACTTGGCTGACTATGGTAGAATTCAGTAATACTGACTTACTGACCAGTTTAAATAATAAAAAAATGTGATGCCTGTGCGTAAGAGTCATAAACACTGAGTTCACGACAGTGAGGAAGGGTAAAGAGGAATAGAATTGGAGGAAAGTACTTCAGAAGCCTCAAATTACATTTATAATATCTTTAAAATCTGAATAATAAATATGGTGTAATGTTAACATATATAAATCTGAGGGATGCTATACAGGTGTTCATTATATTCTTTCATATATGTAAAGTGTTTGCTAGTTAACCAGTGACAAAGCATTTTTATATGCTTTGTACATTTAATCCTGATTTTATGCCTGTTATAATAAAGGCAAGATGGGCCCTGAGTCTAAAGTCACACAGCTAGTGTGCAAGGTTCAGTCATTAATAATCATTTAGGAATTGAGGCAGAGAATTCAGTATGTTCACCAAGATCTATGCCTACTTCTTCATGACTATAAACCTGGACTCCATTTCCTAGGCTTCCTTATAATCAAGTTATATCCATGTTCAACTCAATAAAATATGAGTGGAAGTACTGTGAGATACTCCATATCTGGCCCATGAAATCCTCTCATAAATAATCATCCATTCTCTTCCTATATCAGCTGAATGTCAATACCTAGGATAACCTTGAAAGGTTTGCACTGATGATAACAGAGGTGCTGTCAGCCTGGATTCCTGAATACCTGCATGTATGTACCCCAACATCAACAATCCTTAATAGCAGACTGGATAGACTTTACATCAGTGAAGAAACTTTCTATTGAGTTAAGCTGTTGGCATTTGTGGGTATATCAATTAGGAAAAAATGTATTATTTCACATTTTAAATAATATATAAATTGATACTGGAAGAAGAGTGCATATATAACATTAACTTAGTTGTTGCAGAACAGTAATAATCAGAGTAAACCTTTCACCTGTAAAACATGAAGGCCAATAACATGCCTACGGATCCATTAGCTTTAAAGAAGGGGTCAGCAAATTCTGGCCTGCAGTCCAAATCTGGCCCATCAACTTTTTTAAAAAATAAAGTTTATTGGTATATACCCAATTACCTATGGTTGTTTTTGTACCACAACAGAATTCGGTAGTTGTGACAAAAGCTTTTGATGGTCCACAAAGTCTAAAATAATTTACAATATAGACCTTTACAGAAGTTTGCCAACCCATCCTATAAGGAAAAGGTTTACAAAAAGTTCAAATGTTAATGGAATGATTTTACTTTCCAGTTATTAAAGAGATTGTTTGGAAATAGACATGAAGGGGATGGAGAAAGTCTAGGAATTTGAAGATGAGGTTTATAAAAGCTTAATGCTTCTAGATTCCAAATAGTAAGAGATAAAATGGATTTGAGGAACCAGGTCTATTAAGATTCAGTCTTCCCAATCTAGGATTCATTATTAAGATTCAGGGTCTTCCCAGCTAAGTCTTTTATCTCAGATAGTATCACTGTAGAACCATTAGCTAAATAAATAAATAAATAAATAAATAAATAAATAAATCTGGATTTATTTATGCTAAGGATTCATTTATTTATGCTAAGAAAAAGAACTTTAGATGTACTTCTAGACACCAGGAACAAAATGAAAGTATTTGAGGGAGCTGATTATCAACAAAACAAAAGACTAGATTTAAAAATGCCTTTGATTATTTGAACCTTTGGGTCAGCAAACTTGGTGAGCAGGAGATAGGCTACTAAACTTGTACAATCCCAAGAAGGGCAACTCTCTATACCTGCTTCAAATGTCATGAAAGATAATGGATGAGTAATAACTTTCAGGACGATGGAGGCAGGAGCTGTGGGAGAACAATGGACAAGGAAAAAAATGTTCCTCTAGAGAGAAGAATCAGCATCCAATTAAGGAATTTCCTCAACTGCCAGATCAGAAGGATTTCATAAAGCTTGCCCGGTAGGATTTGATTGTTGCTTAATCCAGTGAGCTGTGTCTCCTAGTCTTCCCTTTTATGAATGGGAGTGTTATTGTGATTAGTATCATGGGGTAACACTGAATACTTCATCACTGAATACTGGATGGAGAGGGGCAAGAGAGATAACGTGTCTTTTTAGTTCATGGATTGCAACACATGAAGAACCACATCTGGTACCACATGATGGTGAGAACTTTTCTCATCTATAAATCAGGGACCTGGAATTGGACTCAGGGTTGGATGAGATCTTTGGAGAAGCAAGGTGGTGGTTTGACATGAGGGAGAAAAATGAAACTCTACTGGTTCTTTTTTTTTCTTCTTTTAAAGATTTTTATTTATTTATTTGACAGAGGGAGAGATCACAAGTAGGCAGAGAGGCAGGCAGAGAGAGAAGAGGAAGCAGGCTCCCCGCTGAGCAGAGAGCCCAATGCTGGCATCAATCCCAGGACCCTGAGATCATGACCTGAGCCGAAGGCAGAGGCCTCAACCCATTGAGCCACCCAGGCGCCCTCTACTGGTTCTTAAGATATTTGGACTGTGACAGAGATTGTTATATGCTCCCCCAAACCCTTTTTTTATTCTTCTTGGGAACATAACTAGTCTACCTTTCCCAATCTCACCTGTAGAAAGATTTGATTATGTGATTGAGTCCTGCCAATGGAAGGTTATCAGAAATGATGTGCCCTAATTCTAGGTCTGGTTCATAAATCCCTCTCATAAATGAATGAATAATACTCTCTTCCGCTCTTGTCTGTATGAGTGTTTTATTTGTTTGTTTGTTTTGCTTAAAGCAAGATTGGAAGTCATGTAAGAAGACAGCAGAACATCTATCAGCCTGTATCTCTGAATGACCAGAGGAACCACATACCTGTTCCCTCTGAGAGGACTTAACATCATCAAGAAATAAACTTCTCTTGTGTTAAGCCACTGAGTTAAGGGTTTACAACCCTGAGAGTTAAGGGTTTACAACAGGTAATGCCACCTTAACTAATCTGGGGATCCACAGTGCTCAGTGAACTCAAATATAATGTTTCATTACCAATTCACATAAACCAAGTACAAAATTAGTTATCTAATACTGATCACATATATACCCTAGATTACTTGATTCTGGTCAAAAAAAGGAAAATAAGTTTGTCAATTAGTATTTTAACTTTGAGCCTGAATGTGGAGTGGGTGTGTATGTGTGCGTGTGTGTGTGCGTGTGCGCGCGCGCGCGCGCACGCACATGCGCATGTAATTTCCCGAATGAAACTTCCTTCATCTTTCAGTCTGAAAGTAGATTCAGGGAATGACACTGCAGAGCTCTGATGACCATCAAAAATACATCCCACAAAAAGGCAAGCTAGTGCTTCCTGCCTGGTTTCTTGGTAAAGCCTCTTTCCTAGAGGCAGTATAACCATACAGATATTAAGTGGGGAATCCAAGATTCAGAAAGTTCTCATGACTTCCATGCCTGTGTACTACGTACTATGCTCCACTGTTTCTCCACAGGCTTCATTGTAAAGGTATTTTGAGGGTCCATATAAAGGTAGTTGAGTAGACCTTAAAATTTGACCCTAAGGTCACTGATGTTTTTAATGAAGCCAGCAATCCATACAACACTAGTGTTGGGGACGGTGTGATCCGCCCCTCCTGCCATGCCGCAAGCCGCCAGAAAACATTGGTGGAGGTACCCATGAATGTGGATAAAAGTCCCTCCAGGCTTTCCCCACCAAGAATCTGGAAAGACACGTACCCTGTGGGCTGGGGCAATATGTCCTTTGTGTCCCTGGGACGTGCACCTGGGCAAGCGCTCATCCAAGGCATGGAGAGCAATGATTCTCCCTCAAAGTGAAAGAGCTCTGCAAAGTTGCAATCACTGACACCAAAAAATATTTGTTTCCTTTGTTCTTTGTCTGTTTAACTACCATAAATTCTTTGACACTATTTCTTCTTACTTTACTTACTCAAGTAAACACTTTTGTTTCCACTTACCATCATTAAAAACAGTTTAATCTTAGTTATCCTGCAGCTCTATGGAGGAAATTGTCAGGGATTTTAAATGGTTAAATAAAGGGCTTAATATAAAAAGTAAAACTATACTAACAAGGACATCACCACACGCACTAAAGATCCATAATAAGGAGTTCTGTACCCAGTTATGGGAAAACAGGCTTGAGCAAATGCTTTTACCTTTGCAAAATAAGTTATTTTCCTCCTTGATGCCAAACAAACTAACTTTTGGTCATTGTGTTAATAATGTAGCTAAAACTTTGTACATAACTCATCTAAGCCTTTCAATTGCTTTCTTGTTTGTAAAACCTGCTTAAAAAACACCATATCATTACTCTGCTCTTTATCGTCTAAGCACCAAATGTAGAAACTGCAAAAAACCTTACTGAGCAACATGTCCTTGGTTTGGCTTAGGGAGTTAACTCTAAGCTGTAGATAGGTGCACCTGCAAAAACATGTTTCACTGATCAAAGCACTATGTTTCTCTAACAAGGACACTGTGTAATCAAAATTCACTTTCTTAGACTTTAACCTAACTGCATCCCCCAACCTCCTCTTGCCTTGGAATAATAAAAAACTGGGACCCTTATCAGTCAAGAGAGACAAAAAAAGCAGAGACAGAAACAGT
>PITA01025865.1:0-23604 GCA_004023965.1 Spilogale gracilis
ATGCACCCCAATGTTCATCGCAGCAATGGCCACAATCGCCAAACTGTGGAAAGAGCCAAGGTGCCCATCAACAGATGAATGGATAAAGAAGATGTGGTACATATATACAATGGAATACTATGCCTCCATCAGAAAGGATGAATATCCAACTTTTGTAGCAACATGGACTGGACTGGAAGAGATTATGCTGAGTGAAATATGCCAAGTAGAGAAAGTCAAGTATCACATGGTTTCACTTACTTGCAGTGCATAAGGGGTAACCTAGAGGACAGTGGGAGAAGGAAAGTAAGTGGGAAGTAGGGTAATCCAGGGAGAGAAATGAAACAACAGAGACTTTGGACACAGAAACAAACTGAGGGACTTGGAGGGAGGGGGGTAGAGGGATGGGAGAGCCTGGTGGTGGGTACTCGGGACACCTAAAGCGTGGAGCACTGGGTGTGGGGAATGGGGAATGAATCTTGGAACACTGGAAAAAAATTTAAGTAACAATAAAAAAAAAGAACTAACGGAGGGAAAATTTTAAATTTATTTTCTTCAAGAAAACAAAATATAAGAAGGCAGCATTATAATCCCTTTTAAGGTTTTATTGAAATGTCAACCTCTGGGGGACTGAAGCTGTATGAAGAAAATGAATAAACAGTGGATTAGCATTTAGACAATATTCTTTCATTGTGTGACTATAGAAAATAATGCTGAACAGAATTAATTTGGAATTTGGCAGGAATTTGAATAGTAGAGGTAAAGCTTGTGAAAAATTGAGTATATTTGAATCTTTTGGGAACATTTATTGGAATAAATTAAGGAATACCATGAGATGAAGATTCTTTTGGAGAATCTAAGCTTCTAAAAACATCCAGAAAGGAAGAATTTTATATTTACTCATTGGTTTTCTGGAGTTAAAAAAGGGAAAGTTTCTTTTAAAATCAGGATCCTCTAACACCAAGGCAATCGAGAACTAGAAATCCATCATTGGTAATGACCACTGAAAACTGTAATTTGTTGGTGAGTTGTCCAGGCTAGAAGTAGAGTGATTTCAAATGCTGTCTATCCAATTTTAGTCAAAAACAGAAAAGGAATGACCCTTTAACTAGTTATTTGGAAACTTTGCTCTTAACTTTAGATAAAAAGTGTACCCCATTTTTAATACAAAGTTAGTTTTTTTTCCTCAATAAGGACCTATTCACACAATTTAATTATTTTAGTTTATTGAGCATAAATTGTGGACACTTCAGCTGTTTTCGCCATCTCATTTAGATCTAATTAGAACTAGATGGCTTATTTAAGTGTATATGTGTAAAAACAGTTATATATGATAGAGCAACTTAAAAATAGCCTAAATTAGGAAGCCATTAATTTTACAGATGGAGACTCCAAACCATGCCAGGGTTTGTCAGATCATACAACTGAATGGGATTAATTTCCTTCATTCATACAGGGTGACTTTCCGGGGCATTACTTCTCCATTATGTGTCTTGATGCCTGCATCTATTCTCACTCTCAGCACAGAAAATAGTGTTTTGGGGCATCTGGGTGGTTCAGTTGATTAAGCAACTGCCTTCGACTCAGGTCATGATTCCAGAGTCCCAGGATCAAGTCCCGCATCGGGCTCCCTGCTCCACGGGGAGTCTGCTTCTCCCTCTGATCTTCTCCCCTCTCAGGCTCTCTCTCTTTCAAATAAATAAAAATCTTTAAAAAAAGGAAACTAATAAAATAAATTATTAAAAAAATAGTGGTTCGTATTTCTTCTATTATCTCTAGTACAAGAGTCTGGAGAGAAGGGAAGTGAGGCTGTCTTGAATATTGTGAAGAGTAACTAAAAGGCCAAAGAGCTTGTGTGGGGATAGTCCTCTAGTAAGAAGGTGGTGTTCAAGAACAAAACCTACAGAGGCCCAGAAGTTTGTTTAGATGAGAAGTCATATATTTTTTTAAAAAAATTTATTCACTTATTAGAGAGAGAGAGAGAGAGAGAGAGAGAAAACACAAGTAGGGGGAGCTGCAGGCAGAGGGAGAGGGAGAAGCAGGCTCCCCGCCAAGCAGGGAGCCCGATACAGGACTTGATCCCAGGACCCTGAGATCATGACCTGAGCCGAAGGCAGACACTTAACTGACTGAGCCACCCAGGCATCTTGAGAAGTCATAGTCTTAAGAATACAGCCCTACCTGTGCATTTCCTTCTATCGATTCCCCTTAGTTTGAGTGAGCATTTGTGCTGAGTTTATTCTTGCTCTGCTTCCAGTATAAAAGGAAAAAAAAAAAAAGCCAGCTGGGATCCTAGGAGTCTGGGCTTCTGTGACTATAGTTAAGCAAGAGCCATAATATTGCACCTGCAGCCCCAATCGCCTGAGAAGAAAATTGCTTAAGAAGACATGCTTGATATGTACCCCTATTCCAACCCTAAATAAGGTTCAAATAACCCGAGAACCACTGTGCTCCCAGCTCAGTGAGATGATGGATAGATGCTCCTATCTCTCTTCCTTTCCTTCTCTCCCTGCCTCCCTCCTTCCCTGACTTTCCTTCTCCTCCTCCCTTTCTTTTTCTAATTTCCTTTCTGCACCCTCTCTTCTGCACTTCTCTTCACTAACCAAATGACTGTTTGGGGACATAGACTTGATTTACTATAAACATTTAATAAAACTTGCCGTTTATTCAACCAGCTCTCTTTGGTGTATCTGTCACGGCTGCAATACCCGAAAGGGAATTAGGGTGAAAAAAAATGAGATCCTCCAAATCCATTCATTTTATGACCTAATCTGATACTGCAGTCTCTGTCCCTTGAGTGCAGTTTAATTATTTAAGCATAATAATAGTGATTTGAATGTATAGATCTCCCAAAGCCCTGAGTAGAATTGAAGACCTATCACATTAGTGTAGATCTCTTGGCATTAACAAGCCATTCCAGTGAGGATGTTCTCGAGATCCCATGGTTTTTCCTGAGCCTCTTTGTACGTGAGGTCCCCTTGTATCTTTTGCATGTATATTAGATTATTTAACTGTCGAGTGTAAAACTGGAAACATACTGAATTTCTTTAAGTCTATTCAGCGGCCCAAAACATTAAAAAAAAGTTTTGCGAGGCTAATAGGTCTCTTTCCTCAGTGTCCAAAGGAAACTGGGGTTTGAATGTGCATTCCTGGGATGTGCTGACTCAGTCTCAGGTGATTCATCATGAAAGATCCAAAGTTTCACCCTCTTGCTGTCGAGCAGGAAGTACCTCCCTTTGTGGGGAGATGTTTTGATAGAACGAACTATATTTTAGCTATTCATAGAATCCCTTTCCCATTCCATTTTAGAGCAACCAGCTAACTGTTGTGTATTTTTCTCTCTGGTGTCTAAGTCTCTTTGTATCTTGGGAGAATGTCTAATTATGAACAGTGTTGGTGGAGGCAGCCAGTTTGGAAATGGAAAAGGTTTTCTCCCCCGATCTTGGTAATATCGCTTGGCTGTGAGCTGTGCTCAGCTGATTGGATGTTTCTGGCAAAAATGTTACATTTTGAATGAGTGAATAAAAGAAAGGACAGCTGGGCTTCCTTCACACAAGCAGTGGTGACAGACTGTCCAGCGGTGAGCCATCCTGGGAGATTGCTGCTAAAATGATCATGCTTTCAGTTTCTTGGTTTTTCAGAGATACTTACTTTCTGAGCCCGATGATTATATTTCCATCAATTGAGTGAATCCTCAGGACTTTTCTAATAATTTTATTTTTGGTTGCAAAGACAGATTTATTTATTATCTCTGGTAGATTGGCATACTGGCCGTAAGTCTGAATCTCTCTCTCTCTCTTTTTTTTTTTTTTAAGATTTTATTCATTTATTTCACAGAGAGAGAGGCAGAGCACAAGCAGGGGAGGGGCAGACAGAGGGACAGGGAAGAGCAGACTTCCTGTGAGCAGGGAGCCTGATGCGGGCCTGGATCCCATGACCCTTGGATCATGACCTGAGCCAAAGGTAGATACTTAACGACTGAGCCACCCTGATGCCCTGAGTTTTAATCTCTTCTTATATTCAGACTCCTTGCCATGGGATTTTGCAGTCCTTCCCATTAAAAATGGTATGTGCTTTCCTTCCTCCTGGCTTGACTTTGGATCTGCGGATTAACTTGCTTTGTCCTAGGAAATGTGGGTAGAAGTAATAATGTGTCAGTTCTGAATCTAGACCTTGGGAGGCACTCTCTTTCTGCCTGTCTTCCCGTGCTTCTGCTACTGCGCCAGAAGCTGGTACCTCCTGCTCTTTTGCGGGTGCCTCAGAATGAATATATATGCAAGAGACCTCAGCCAGCCTGCAGTGTGGGGCCAAGCTCAGCTGCCTGTGAAGCTGCAAGCATCACATAGCAAAGGCTAGCCTGGACTAGCCGACCATCAAAATAAGCACGGATGTGGGAGTGGGTCTCTCTGAACAGTCAAACTACTAAGGCTAACCTGAGACTTCTGAGACATACATGTTTTTTGTTTTATGCTACTGGCATTTTGTGCTTGTGTGTTTTATAACACACACTGGCTAACTGATATGTATCTGTTCTATGCAATGGAAAGTATTCTGATTGATGGATTATAATATATTGATTTTGATAATATGAAGGGAGCATGTGTGTGTGTATGTGTGTGTGTGTGTGGGTGTGTGTGTGCGTGTGTCTTTGTGATACTATCTTTGGGTCTATGTGGTAAATCCTGGTCTCATGGTTTCTTATTCTCTTTCCTGTTGATTGGTTGGAATGAGTACATGATTCATTTTTCACGCCGATGAGGTGTGGGAAGTCGTGTGTGTGTGTGTGTGTGTGTGTGTGTGTGTGAGAGAGAGAGAGAGAGAGAGAGAGAGAGAGAGAGAGAGAGAGAGAGAAAGGGTTTTTCTGTTTTTTTTTTCCTTCCTGATGAAAGGAGAATATTGGAAAAGACATTCTCTCTTCTTCTGTCCTTTTCTCTTCATGCCTAGAGCTGAGGCAGCTGTTTGTGTTCCTCAGGAAACACCTGAGGACAGCAGAGAGGGAATGAACCTGTGTGTGGGTGATGTCGGTGAACTACTCAAACAATTCTGGAATGTCCTACCATTGAGCTTTGTATTATTCCATAGAATGCATTTTTATTTTTAAGCTGGTTGGTTTGAGTTTCCTTCAATTTGCCATCTGAAGAATCTTCACTGATAACGAATGTGTTTTGTATGTGGGTGGGAGCACAGGAGGGTTGAATGAAGTAGAAGTTTGCATGAAAGGAAGATAGTATAAGTTATCCCTCGTGAAACCATAGGCTCCCAGCGACTGTGTTAAACAGTGTCTAGGCTGAGGTCAAGTGGAAAGCAGTCCACATTTACCTGGCTTTTCCTATCGCAACTTTATTTGCTCTGTATGGATTACCAGCAAATGACAGATGTACCTTTATTGCTGACCCCTTCCACAGTGTCCATGTCAAGACCACTCTGACCCATAAAACACTTACTCTGCCTTTCAGTACTTTCAGAAGGAAGTGAAATTTGGCAGCTGAAATTTGCTTGTCTCTTGTCTGAAATCTGATAGTATATTGTGTACATGCGGTCACTTTGACTCAACCCTGACGTCAGGCTGTATCCCAGACCCAAACAGTCTGAATCTCTGTGGCTCCTAAGAAATTCCATTATGTGGCCAAGGTTGAGAGTCACTGTTCTAACCTCCATCCTCCTGTGAATTAAGCAAACCCCAAATCAAGTGTGTACATAAAGGGGAAAAAAAGAGATAGGTGTGGGGCATCTACGCGGCTCAGTCAGTTAAGTAACCAGTTCCATTTTGGCTCAGGTCATGATTTTAGGGTCCTAGGATTGAGCCCTGCATCAGACTCTCTGCTCAGTGCAGAGTCTGCTTGAGGATTCTCTCTCTCCTTCTCCTTCTGCCCCTCCCCTTGCTTACACTCTCCCTCTTTCTCTCTCTAAAAATAAGCAAATAAATCTTAAAAATATAGGAAAATAAAGACTATGAAGGTATTCATTATCTATTGCTATGTAACAAATCACCCTATAATTTAGAATAGCAATAAACCTTTATTGGTCCCGATTTTGTAGATCAAGAATCTTGAAAAGCTTAGCTGGGTTGGTTATGGTTAAGGGTCTTTCCTAAATTTGCCCTCAAGTTGTTGGGCAAGGCTGCAGTCATTCGAAGTGTTGAATGGGGCTGAAGGATCTGTTTCAAGATGGTTCATTCACATGGCTGTTGACAGGAGGTTCCTTGGCTGTGGTTCCTTGGTCCTGTCCCCAGGAGGCATTAGCCCCTTGCCATGTGGCTTTTCTCTCTAAGCTGTGTGAGTGTCCTTGAATCATGGCAGCTGGCTTCTCCCAAGCAAGTAATTCAAGGGACAGCAAAGTGGAAGCTCTGATGTCTTTGATGACCTGGGCTCTGAAGTCACACATCGTCATTTCCAAAATATTCTGCTGGTTATACAGGCCAGCCTTATTCACTGTGAGAGGGACTAATTCTACTGGTTATACAGGTCAGCCCTATTCACTGTGAGAGGGACTATGGAGGTCAGTGCTAGGAGTCTGGAATTACTGAGGCGGCTGTCCTGGCTACTGTAGTGGGATAGCAATGAATGAATGATTTGTCCACATTTCCAGGATGCATGCCTGGTAAGCTGAATAATGGGAACTTAGGCTTGTGCCTTCCTTGAGGAGCCTTCATCAGAATCAGGATACGTTGTGGAGTAGCCCTATCAACCTCTCAAACGCCAGGTGGCTGAATAGAGCCTCTGGGAGTTCTTAAAGGGTATTATGTTAAGACAGAGGAGCTCAACTCTGCTATTTCCTGGATTTATTTTGTCCAGATTCGGATCAGCTGGGATGAGCCGCTGATGTTTAGCAAACAAATAAATACAGTGTTAGCTTCATTAGTATGATCCTTCTGAAAATGAGGGGACTTAAGTAACTGCCAGTTGTATGTCGCTATAAAAGAGCCCTCTAACATTAAGATGCATGACTAAACTCTTTGAAATTGTGTCTTCTCTCTCACCTTTTGCTTTTTTTGGTGAGGAAAAACAAGAGTCTTAACGCAGTCTTCAGCTCTCTGTCTTCTCTATAACCCTCCCCACCAGAGTCATTTAGCCCGTGTCAGCCAACTACCATCTATACACTGATATTGCCTCGTATCTGTTCTTGGTCCAGATTTCTCCCACCAAATGCCAGGCTTCCATAACCAGCTGCGTCTTCCTCCCTCTGTCCCGCCCTCTTCCTTCCTTGCCTCCCTCCCTCCCTCCCTTCCTTTCCTCCCTCCCTCTCTCCCTCTTCCTTCCTTCCTTCCTTCCTTCCTTCCTTCCTTCCTTCCTTCCTTCCTTCCTTCCCTCCCCCCCCCTCCCCCCCCCCCTCCCCTCCCCTCTTTTTCTCCCTCCCTCCTCTTCCCCTCCTTCCTTCCTTCCTCTTGCCAACTGCCTATTTGACATTTACTCTTGAATGACTAATGGGAATCCCAATTTTCTTTGAAACCAAATAATTTTTTTAATCAATTTTAAAAGCTTCTAGCCTTGTAGAGGTAATTGACATTAACATGTAATGTTAAGGTGTACAATGTGATGGCTTGATACACATATATAATGAAATATTTACCATAGTAAGTGTAGCAATACATCTTTCACCTCACATAATTTCCATTTTGTTGTTGTTGTCATGGTGAGAACTTTAAATCTCTACTCTCATAGCAACTTTGAAGTGCATAACCCAGTCTTATTAACTATAGTCATCAGGCTGTATATTAGATTCCTGGAACTTATTCATCAAATAATTCAAAGTTTATACACTTTGACCAACATCTGCACGTTTTCCCCACCTCCTAATCCCTGGCAACTACCATTCTACTCTCTGTTTCTATGAATTCATTGTTTTTAGATTCTACGTGTAAGTGATATAGAGTATGTGTGTTTCTGTCTGACTTATGTCACTTGGTGTAATAACCACATATGCTGTGCACAATGCCATGATGTTGCAAAGAGCAGGATTTTCTTTTATTCCGTGGTTGAATAATATTTCCTTATATTTCTCACATGTTCTTTATCCATTCTTCTATAACAAACACTTAGGTTGTTTTCATGTCTTGGCTCTTGTGAATAATGTTGCAATGAACATGAGGTACAGATATCTATTCAAGATAGTGATTTCATCTCCTTTGGGTATATACCAAGAAATGGGATTGCTGGATCATATGGTAGTTCTGTTTTTAATTTTTTTTTAAAGATTTTATTTATTTATTTGACAGAGAGAAACACAGCCAGAGAGGGAACACAAGCGGAGGGGCTGAGAAAGGGAGAAGCAGGCTTCCTGCTGAGCAGGGAGCCCGATGTGGGGCTCGATCCCCGGTCTCCAGGATCATGACCTGAGCCAAAAGCAGTCGCTTAACCAACTGAGCCACCCAGGTGCCCCTGTTTTTAATTTTTTGAGGAACCTTCATATGTAAAATCAAATTCTTAATTTCTTTACTTTTACTTGTCTCTCTATTTTCTTCTCTTAGTATCTGGCAATTGCATTCTTCTCACTGATCTGGAAAAATTTAAAGACATCCTTTTACCTCTCTTTCTTTCAGATCTCACATGCAGCAATTCATCCATAACTTTCTTGTTCTTCCTTCAAAGTAACATTTGAGTCAAACTCCCTCCACTGCTACTATGCTGGTCCAGGGTACCCTCATCCATTGCCTAGAACTTCACTAGCATCTTAACTCATCTCTGTGTTTAACTCTGTCCTTACAACCTACCTTCCAGAGAGTACTAAAGAGTGAAAGACTAATGTCGTTGATTTTCTTTTCAAAATCTTAGGCAGGGTTTTGCATTTCTTTTTTCTTTTCTTTCTTTTTTTTTTTTTAAAGATTTTATTTATTTGACAGAGAGAAACACAGCGAGAGAGGGAACACAAGCAGGGGGAGTGAGAGAGGGAGAAGCAGGCTTCCCGCCGAGCAGGGAGCCCGACGTGGGACTCGATCCCGGGTCTCCAGGATCATGACCTGAGCCGAAGGCAGTTGCCCAACCAACTGAGCCACCCAGGCGCCCTCTTTTTTCTTTTTCTTTTATTTTTTAAAGATTTTTATCTGTCAGATTGAGAGCAAGTGAGCGAGAGCACAAACAGGGATGGTAGCAGGCAGAGGGAGAAACAGGCCCCCTGCCCAGCATGGACTGATGTGGGATTCAATCCCAGGACCCTGAGATCATTACCGAGCCAAAGTCAGACACTTAACTGCCTGAGCCACCCAGGCGTCCCTAGGGTCTTCATTTGTGAGACTCATACTCTGGCCCCAAATGTTGGCAGGGTCTGCTCACAGAGAGCTCTCTGCCCTCATCTTCTACCAACTCCCCGTCACACTACTCCTCTCTGTTTCAGGCTATGCCGTCACACTGGCTGCCTTTCCTTGCACACCAAGCATACTTGTGAACTCCTGAGAGGTTTAACACCGCTTCTTCTCACATCTGGAATATCCTTTCCCTTGTATCAGCTTAGTTTGTTTTCTCCTTTCTTTTAAATCTCATTTTAAGTATCTTTCTAACTAAGAGGACTTTCCCTTCCCTTATATGTAAAGAGGTTTTCTTCAACTTCATCTACCTCCCTTACTCTTTTTTTTTTATTTTTAAAGATTTTATTTATTTATTTGACAGGGAGATAGAGAAAAAGCACAACTAGGTAGAGCATCAGGCAGAAAGAAGGGGAGAAGCAGGCTCTCCTCTGAGCAGGGAGCCTGACATGGGGCTCAATCCTATGACCCCAGGATCATGACCTGAGCTGAAGGCAGCCGCTTAACTGACTGAGCCACCCAGGTGCCCCTACTCTTTTATTCTTAAAACACTTACATGAGGGGCGCCTGGGTGGCTCAGTTGGTTAAGCGACTGCTTATGTCACTTGGTCATGATCCTGGAGACCCGGGATCGAGTCCCACATCGGGCTCCCTGCTCAGCGGGAAGCCTGCTTCTCCCTCTCTCACTCCCCCTGCTTGTGTTCCCTCTCTGGCTGTGTTTCTCTCTGTCAATTAAATAAAATCTTTAAATAAAAAAAACAAACAAAAACACTTACATGACTTGATGTCCATTTATTCATTTTATTGCCAACCCTATTGGAATATAAAGCTTCTTCACCATAGGTCAATTGTCAAGGTTCGGTTTGTTTTGTTTTCTGCTCTATCTGCAAAGATTAAAAAGCATTCTTGGCACCTAGTAGATGCTTAATAAATACATTTTGAATTGAATTGGATAATATTTAGGAGACCATGATGTCTCCTAAAATTTTACGTCACTATTTCAAGACTGTCTCTGCTTAGCAGAAACTAATGTAGAACTCATTTGTGCTAAATATTAAAGAAGCAATGTTATGAAAATAAGGAGACTTTTAATTATCCTCCCCATTTTAAAAGTTATTAAAATGAAACCAGTCTACTAGAGCTGATGAACAAAATTACAAATTTAAGTGACAATAAAATATGGCAATATGTTCAATTTGAAGGAATTATAGAAATAAATGAACTTCAAACAATCTGATTAAGGTAGACTTGTCCTAAGAAAGAGACTTGAAAACACAAGCATAGTACATGTCAGAAGGGTTTCTTTAACAGTAGCTGATGTCTGTAACGCATATTACTTGTTTGCATAATTTTACTGGAAGCAAAATTGTTTTCATATTATTGGAAGAAAATCAACTAGTCTAGGGGTGCCTGGGTGGCTCAGATGGCTAAGCAACTGCCTTCAGCTCAGGTCATGATCACGGAGACCAGGGATCAAGCCCCGCATCGGGTTCCCTGCTCAGCGGGAAGCCTGCTTCTCCCTCTCTCATTCCCCCTGCTTGTGTTCCCTCTAGCTGTGTTTCTTCTGTCAAAGAAATAAATAAAATATTTAAAAAACAAAAGCAAAAACAAACCAGTCTAGGTTATCAGTCTGGAGGGAAGAGTCCCCAAACATGGTAAGCCAAGCCCCAAACTACTTCCATCCATGAAAGTCTTACAATGCAAAAAGGGGATATGTAAAGAAAATTTGCTTATGAAAGTAAGGAGCTAGTAGAACTACCCTAAGAGAAGAGTGCTAGACAATGAGGATAATGGTAAGGCAGAGAACAGGAAAAGGAGGGGACTTTGGTTTTATGTAAATATATAAATCTAAGCATGTCTTTCTCTCTCTTTTTTTTAAAGATTGTATTTATTTGACAGAGAGAAACACAGCTAGAGAGGGATCACAAGCAGGGGGAGTGAGAAAGGGGGAAGCAGGCTTCCCATTGAGCAGGCAGCCCGATGCGGGTCTCAATCCCGGGACTCTGGGATCATGACCACAGCCGAATGCAGATGCTTAACAAATGAGCCACCCATGCACCCCTAAGCATGTCTCTTTGAGGATTTCTTGGGCTGTCGCATATCTAGTTCATTGTCAGGTTAATGAAATGGTGTTAAGGATTCCTTGTTGCTGGCCACCTCTACCAACTGTTAGAGCTTCATTCATTCAAGGTTCATTCTCAGACAAGGAGATGGCAGCGTTTGCTCTCTTCTTATGCTGTTGAATAGAACTGGGCTGCTGTGTTATAATAGGCTGTCAGGTCTGTACTTCCTGGTTTCTAACTCAGTTAGAAATACAGTTCTTGTCTATACAAATACATTTGAGAGGTCAGTCGATCTCCAAAGCAATTAAGTAAAATAATTTATAAAGCTTGAACTAATTTGGCATTTTGTGTCTCATGCATCCAACAATCCTACACAGAGTTAATTGGTTTGTTCATGTTGATTCAGAGTTGCAGCCAGTACTTTTTCTCTCCGATCCTGCTTTGTCAGTGATTTCAAGAATGGAGATAAATGGGGACAAAGAAGAATGAAGAACAGATTTGTAAAAAAGATTTTTGGCAGAGTGTAATATGAATATGCCCAACTTTTTATTTTATTTTACTTATTTATTTGACAGAGAGAGAGATCACAAATAGGCAGAGCGGCAGGCAGAGGGAGAGGGAGAAGCAGGCTCCCTGCTGAGCAGGAAGCCAGATGTGGGGCTCAGTCCTAGGACCCTGGGATCATGACCTGAGCCGAAGGCAGAGGCTTAACCGACTGAGCCACTGAGACACCGCAAATATGCACTACTTTTATCCTCTTATGAGCCATCACATTATTGTTTCTTTTTTTTTTTTAAGTCATTTTAAAAAAAGATTTTATTTATTTGCCAGAGAGAGCACAAACAGGGGGAGAAGCAGACTCCTTGCTGAATAAGGAGCCAATGCAGGACTCAATCCCAGGACTCTGGGACCATGACCTGAGCCCAAGGCAGATGCTTAATCGATGGAGCCACTCAGGTGTCCCTGGTCATTTTTAATGGACAAGATACATCTTATAAGCAATCTGGGGCTCATTCATTTTAAAAAATGTTCTTTTTCTTAGAGACGATATTACCCTAATACAGGTTCTGTTATATTCATTGCATCAGCATTGCTGGAAGCTTTGATACTTTGTTCTTTCTTGTTCTTTTTTCTTAAGATATATTTATTTATTTGAGAGAGAGAGAGAGAGAGAGATCAAAAGCAGGAGGGGGTAGAGGAAGAAGGAGAGAGACTCTCAGGAAGACTCCCCACTGATCATGGAGCCTGATTCAGGGCTCCATCCCATAACCCTGAGATCATGACCTGGGCCAAAACCAGCAGTCCTATGCTTAGCTGACTGTGCCACCCGGGCGCCCTCATTCTCTTTTCCTTTTCCTTTTTTTTTTGCTTTAAAAAGTAGAGAGGTGCCCGAGTGGCTCAGTCCGGTGTCTGCCTTTGGCTTAGATCGTGATCCCAGGGTCCTGGGATTGAGCCTTGTGTGGGGTCTCCCTGCTCAGTGAGGAGTCTGCTGGTCCCTCTCCCTCTGCCCCTCTCTCCAACTCCTGTTCTCTTTCTTTGTCTCAAATAAAAAAAAGGTAGAAATGAGTTAACTTCTAAGCATATAAAGAATTGGATATTTCAATGAAAAAAATAGATAAAAGTTCAACCATCATTGTATTTAAAGCCAAGATCACTAAAATGTAGTAATCTCTTCTTTAGTCGGAAAGATTAACAAGCTGATAGAATTTTAACTGATGATTTTAATTTTTGAATTATGATTTTAGCATTAGATATTTCCATATCTTTTTCAAAGTTAAGGGCAAGGATAGCAAAATAAAGAATTGTGAGTGATCCTGGATCCATATCAAATGTGTTCACACTCAGACTAAAAAAAAATGATATACAAATTTCATGGCAATTAAGATTAGCATATTCAGTAAACAACATATCCTGAAATTATATCCTTCATATTTTAATACTTGGACATGTAATACATTCTGAGTATATAAATGACATTGCCAGGCTTTTATGCATAAAAACAAGACTTCATCTATTATTTAAAACTGCAAATACCCAGTAACCATTTCTGTATCTTCCTGTCGTGTCAGCAGTATCTATTGCTTTGACTTGGTGATCAGCATTTGTTGATTTACCATTTGTGTATGTGTGTCTCCGTGTGTGTGTGTGTCCACGTGTGTGTCCGTGTGTATGTCCATGTGTGTGTCCGTTGTGTGTGACCGTGTGTGTGTGTGTCTGTGTGCTTTTGGAGGCCCACAGCAAATTGTAAATGCCATACTTTCAGGAAAAACAGCTGGAATAAATTACATGGAGCAGGATAACATGCCAAGTCACAAATAAGAAAACTAAATTAGGGCTTTAAGGGTCTGTCTTCAGTGGAGAAATGGGTTTTCCCTCAGTCTCTATGGGAGGCCCATTCTAATCTTCAAGCTGGAATTGTTCAGCTTGTTTTCTCTTGGTGTTTGGATGGGAAAGTAGAGTGAACCAGGCTTAATTAAATAGCAAAGTACTTGCCGGATGGGGGTCTAGCGCTCTGCATAGGGAGTTGTTTTTATTCTCTGCTTTGGCGCTTTTGGGACAAGTTTTAGGCTGGAGGGTGTCCCTCAGATCTCCCTTCTATAAACAGAATGCAATCACTCATTTACAGGCCTTTGTTAATGCTATAAACACATTCAAGCACTCACTGCAATAGTTACATCAAACTTGGAAGTGTAATCTTTTCCCTTATATCTGTGTTGACTTTTGGATGGTCTGGCTTATTGTCAGCACCCATCTATTTTGAAAAAGAGCAATCTTTTGAAGAAAGAAAGAATTATAGAAAGAATTGGCTCCAAAAATCAGACTTTGGTCTTGCTGTAAGAATATTGGGAATGTGAAGCAAACTGTGTCCATGAGTGAAAATTGCCTATAGGAAGGGCCATTTGAAATGAACAAAAATGGCATTTGAATTGCCCATCTAGTAAGTCAGAAATTAATCCTAGCTCTTAGGATTAAAATTAAGTGGGTCTTTTCTTTGGCCCTAATTTAGGAATAGATAGACTCAAAAGTCAGTTGTGCAATTTGAAAACAATTATTTTTTTAAAGATTTTATTTATTTATTTGACAGACAGAGAGAGATCACAAGTAGGCAGAGAGGCAGGCAGAGAGAGGAGGAAGCAGGCTCCCTACTGAGCAGAGAGCCCAATGTGGGGCTCCGTCCCAGGACCCTGAGATCATGACCTGAGCTGAAGGCAGAGGCTTAACCCTCTGAGCCACCCAGGCGCCCCCTGGGTGTAGCAATTTGTATCCCTCTCCCCTTCTTGGTTTCTCCACCTATAGCTCAGTGCTGTAGGCTGAGCCCTTGGATACGATGGCAGAGTACCCTGTGTGGAATCGCCTTGCTTCTGAGAAACTTTCAGAATCAATACAACTGGTTGGAACATAGTTTAGTCACTTGTTAGGTTACATCAGGCAAAATCAAGTAATCATTACTGGGTCTTCTCATAGCACTGTTGCATGATTAAGTGGGTTTGACATATAAAACTCTGAGAATTATGAGTGGCCTCTGGTAGGAATTAAAACTGGAGGTATTACTGTTGACATATTGGTTAATAATAGATTGTCCTAAATATTAATTGAGTGAGGTAATATTGTTCACACTTACACATTTGGAGACATTTTATTTCTAAAAAATTTTTGTTATTCTCACTAGTTCTTGTCTCTTTTGTTTTCCTTTACCACTTTCCATAAAAGCTGTGCCTCCTTTGCTTGTTTTTATTCTTTTGCTAATTGCTCAGTGAACTATGCTACGTATTGATGGCTAAGCCATACGCTTACATACACACTTAAAAGTTCATCTGTGCTGTGCACTGACCCCCTTTTTTTTTTTTTGTGAAATAATGGTTAAAGAGGCTGATGGTTGAGTCCTCCCTAACCTGGTAAAGCCACTGAGCGTTCTAAGAGGGGAGATGTCAGTGGTCATCAGCCAGGTTTGGTTGCGTGGGAAAAGCACCTGGTTAGGTTCATCCCTCAGTATTCTGGCTTAGTGGATTCCCTGGGACCCTGTCATCTTCAGTGAGTTTTAAAAGCTCTCCAGTTGCCTTTAATGCAAGACCACGATGGAGACTCACTGGGTTGTGTGGGAAGAGCCTTGAATTTCTGTATTGCAACTCTCAGCAGGGTGTCAATTTTTGTGAATCTATGTATATTTTCCATAGCGATCAAGAGGCAGTAGCTAACATTTGGGAATAAGCCTCCCTTTGTTTTATGTTGCTTTAGTTTCAGCTAACCTAACACTGCACATTCATGTTTAATTATGACTGTTAGGGAAAGTGTATTCTCTCTGTTACTGTCCATATTAAGGCTCATAGTGGAAGGCTCCTACCCCAAATGTGAGAGGTAACTGGACCTATTCACTATTATTGAACTTGTGGCTCCAATTTAGATGAGTATAAATGGGCCGCTGTCAGTGTCAACATGAGTTTGGCACCCTTTTCCTGTCTTTTGAATGCTACCTAAATAAAATTATTCCCGAAGTAGGTGCTAGTGCATTTCTTCCGCTTTTTGGTGAGATTTACCCCGAGCACGGGTGATATACCATTTAGTGATGGGTAAAGCCACAGATGAACAGAACTGTGACCTTCCTTGAAAGGAGACTCCGATTGTGGTCCAAATCACACCTTCCTGACTACCCTGTATGGGTCTGTTTCTGCCTCTGCGTCTGGTTCATGCTGCCAGGCTTCCCTTTTCCATTCTGGCTGTATGAGAGGGCCTGTCTTTAAGGACAAGCTGGAACCCCACCTCTTCCATGAACCCTTGCCGCCTCTGCCTGATTCAGCCTCCTCGAACCTATCCTCGCCTGCACTCCTGGGTTCGCCTGCTCTCCTGGGTTCCCCTGCTGAGGTTTGTTGTTTACGTGCTGGGTGTGCATCTTGTCTTCACAACTAGTTTTAAGTGTGATGGTTGTGGTGAAGCAGAGAGAGATTTCTGTTTTGAGAAAGGAGAGATGATGTGAGTGGGATTTATTCGAGAAGACCACAGAGAGGCTAGAACTTGAAACAAGGATTCAGGATTAGATAGAATTTATATTGTTGGAGGAAAGAGCCTTCTTCAAAGTATTATTTTTGGTTTGGCTTGAATAGTTGTGTGTGTGTATAAAAATATATAGGCATGTATAGGTACCTGTGGAGTCATCTGAGTTTCTAGACCTTCTTAATGCCTTCGGAACTTGTCCTAATACCTATTTTTTGTATGATATATGATATATAATTACATATTTATAATGTATATTATATATAATGTATAAATATATATTTATATTCATTTTATATATAGTGAACATTTTGAAAGCTGTCAAGAATATTGTATTAAAATCTGACGGTGCCAGTGATCTCAGTCACATAAAAAGTTTGTTCTGGATTGCACGTGATTAATTTTCACATTAATTCCATCTCAGGGAGGCATCTGGAAACTTTGTCAGCACTTGTCACCTTGGATGCATGATTGGAACGTGGTGCTACAAGAGGAAGAAGAGCATATTGAGCCAGGAACCAGGTTTCAACAAATTATGACATTGATTTCAGACAGTGACAAGGTCACACAACCATCTTCTTGTGCCCATTGGGTTTGGGGCACTAGATTTTTCTGTCTAGCAAGACATTTATTTATTTAAAACTTAAAGCTTAATTTCAGGTTGAGTGATTTTTAAGTAGACCTATCTTCCCCCCTCCACCCCTCCAAGGACCACTCAGCTTTCTTTATAACGTGTATGACCTTGCAACAGGCCTTCCTCTTAAATCTCCCTGTGCTTTTGTATTAAGCATAAGCTGACTCCCACCGTAAATTCACTGTGGCCAATTACTTTTCATAATGAAGTTCATGTAAACTGAAGTAGAGCAGAGGTTTTATTAATGAGACTGATCTATTATTAAGACTGATTCAATCATCCTTTTTGAAGAGTGAGATAAAAGTCAAAAATAATATAAGGTTTCTTGCCAACAGGTTTGATGAAGAAAATGAAGTTTGGAAAACTTACACATCTCAGTTTTTCTGGGGGCAGTGCAAGGCAGAGTAATTTATTTTGAATCCTATTCCTATATAACTTCTATTTAAAAAATCAGGATCAGGGCACCCGAGTGGCTTAGTTGGTTAAACGTCTGCCTTCGCCTCAGGTCATGATCCCAGGGTCCTGGGATCGAGTCCCACAGTGGGCTCCCTGCTCAGTGGGGAGTCTCCTTCTCCTTCTGTGTTTTTTCTCTCTCTCACTCTCAAGTAAATAAATAAAATCTTTAAAAGAAAATCAGGATCTTCTGATGGTATGTCAGTTATACATAATGAAAATTTTACTCACATGCAATATGGAACTGAATGGTGGTGTCTTTCAGATCCATACACAGCTGATTCTCTAGGATATTTATACATTTATATTTCTTTTCCGCTTTTTCCATGGATATGCTCATGGGTGTCCTGCTACATATCTGGATTTTTAGTGTGCAAAACATGGTCCAGTCAGGGTGTTTACTACCCAGCTCACATTAAAAACAAAAACAACAACAACAACAAAACCAAAAAACAAACCTCAAATGATAGACTTATTAATGGTAATTTCAAAAGGAAGTAGGACAGGCAATGAAGTGACACAGTTTGGGGGGGGGCCCTTCTCAATGCTCCTCAACCTGTAGAACTATTCACTCTGCCTCTTTTAGAATCACGAGTGTTTTGAATGTAGTATGTCAGAGCCCTCATTGGTACCTTATTAATTTATGTTTATTGTGAATTATTTCTCTAGGTTTGTTTGTGTTTCTATTATAAAGGATTTAAAAAGTTACAGCCTATTTTAGGAGAGTTGAAACTCATTCAGGGATGGATCAGTAAATCAACATTCAAAAAATGGCATTGCTCAGTACACTGGTGTGTAGCAAGAAGTAGGAGATAATTAGAATAAAACCCAAAAGGGTTTCTTGTGTTTGTGGATGAAGGATATATTTCAGGACATGGAAAGAGCCATGATTCTGATGGCTGCCGAGGTGGGGAGGGGGAGGCCCTGGCTAACACTCATGTTCGGTCAGACAGGAAAGCGGTACAAAGGAGTGTGGCTGTCTTTGGCACACCAGATACAAATGTTCCCGTTTGCAAGGGCCAGAAAATCAATTCAAACTGATTGAATTACAAAACGGAGAGAATTTATTGACTTATCAGCTGGCTTAATTAAAAAAACTTATTGGCCTTAATAATTTAAAATCCAGAGAAAAATATTTCTGAGCCCAAGTTCACAAGTAATTATATCAAGAATCTTTCTCACCTCCTGGTTTTGCTGTCCTGTGTTGGTTTTCTCCTCACGTGGGCTCTCAGAAGCTTCGGAGCCACAGCCTTCCTGTTTAGCAACCCTGATGGGAAGACAGCACCTTTTCTAGGAGTTCCCACCAGTCTCTATGCTGATTCTTGTGAATTCAGCTTGATTCATTATTTGTTAGGAACTAAACACTGTAGTCAGGGAACATAATGACCTGATTTTGCAGGCTGGAGTGTATGCCCATTTTTGAAATACATTTTCGGGTGGAGTCAGCTTCACCAGCCTAGGCCACATCTACTCGAGGTGTGGGAAAAATTGAAGGCTGCCAACAGAATGGGCTATAAACAGAATAGGCAACCGAAATAAAACTGAAAAGCAAATGAACAATTAAGAGGTCCACTGCTTATGGTTACAAATAATATAAGGACCGAGAATAGTCCATCCTGAAGGGAGTTGAGGGTTTTAGGAAAAATATAATATAGGTATTGATGTCACTATAGGAGAATCTAATGAACATTATTTAAGAAAGTATAATGTTGGGGCACCTGGGTGGCTCAGTTGGTTAAGCGACTGCCTTTGGCTCAGGTCATGATCCCGGAGACCTGGGATTAAGTCCCACATCGGGCTGCCTGCTCGGCAGGAAGCCTGCTTCTCCCTCTCTCACTCCCCCTGCTTGTGTTCCCCCTCTAGCTGTGTTTCTCTCTGTCAAATTAAAAAAAAAAGAAATTATAATGTTAATACTCAATTATGGTTATTAAGAGAATGAATAGCTAAATCAAAGAACATATTTTCGCAGCTATCCTAAATAATTAGAAAAATGTGTGGGAAGATTTATCCAACTAAAGGATTGTCGTAGTTTTCTAGGGGAAAGTTTTAGGTCCAAATTATGATTATTCTTAACATTTGTGGATGATTCTGTGGAAACAGAAAACATCCTTGCAACACATTTGTTTTTAAGCCTGTAGTTCATACATGTGCCCATCATTAAACTTGCAGTGCAGGCACAAGTAGCTTCATTTTACACACAAAATGCTGCATTCTTTGTCAGAATAACAGTTTGTCTAGGAGAGGAAAAGGTATTGTCACCAAATCCCTCTAACTTGAACTATAGACACATACTTGTCTTTCTGATAGGGGTGATGTGGTTAACATTGCCAAGTTAAATATTGTTTGTGAGTTTACTCTAGTTTTGTTTAATCATGATGTTTAGACTAGGAGACTTCCTCTTAGGTCTATGCACAAGAAGCCGATACTACACATGACTAGGAGTTTGCCTATTAGACATGATCAAGAATTCAGCTTGAGGAGCTCTGTATTTTTAGTCGGTTTTTACCCTTAAAGCCCCCAGTAAATATCACATTGTGGGACTCTCCTGGCTGCCTACCTAACATTATTGCCATATTTTCCCCTTGGTAACAGACTCCTTTCATTTCAGCATTTGTAGCCACGGGCTTTTGGAAAGGCTGGTCCTTCACAGCACCAGGGGTGAATCTGGATGAGTCTCAGAAGCTGGTTGAGGTGTAGCAGGATGCTAAGTACTATATTTTCATGAGTTTCAAAATTGTAATTGGAGTTCTCGAACTGAGGACAAAAGGTGTTTAGGGATAACATATATAAATATATATTTAAGATTTTATTTATTTGACAGAGATAAACACAGTCAGAGAGGGAACACAAGCAGGGGGAGCAAGAGAAGGAGAAGCAGGCTTCTCACTGAGCAGGGAGCCCGATGTGGGACTCGGATCATGACCCGAGCCAAAGGCAGTCGCTTAACCAACTGAGCCACCCAGGCACCCCAGGGATAACATATTCTAAAGACAGGCTATAGATCATCCATGGAAAATTTTGAATGACTGATATTCAAAACAAATCTGGTAACTCTGAGTCCGTTACCCATTTCAAGAAATATGAGAAGAAGTAAGGATTTTACTGGAGAATGTATTGGTCTTTTAGGGCTGTCATAACAATATAGGACAGACTAGGTGACTTAAACAACAGGAATTTATATCCTCACAGTTCTGAAACTCCAAGGTAACCGTGCTGGAAGGGCTGGTTTTTGGCAAAGCCACTCTGCCTGGCTTGTAGGTGGCTGCCTTCTTGCTGAATCTTCACATGGCCTTTCCTCTCTGGGCATGTGGACAGTGAGAGAGCTTTTTGGTGTCTTCTTATAAGACCAGTCTTGCAGGATTAGGGTCCCATCTTTATGACCTCATTTAACCTTAATTCCCATTCCAAAGGCCCCATCACCAAATATTATCAAATTGGGGGTCAGAGTCTCAAAATATGAATTTTGGGGCACACAATTCAGTCCATAATAGAGAGGGTTCCTAGAGCTGTATGCCTGCTCACCTCAAGCGGAGATGAGTAGAGACCTTGAACAAAACTACTTACAGAATGTTGGGGGGTGTTTTTCAAGAGGAGATATGGTGCTACAGAAGTCAAAGACGTAGCCAAGGGATCAACACTGACTACAGGAAGATAATTCTTATGAGAACTTGATTAAGGTACCCCCTGATTTGGGAAGCCAGGGACTTCAAGTGAGTCTCATTGGACCTACCCAATATATTGAGTAGAAAGCTTTCATTGCCTATAAGTCATTTCCCATGGAATCAGTCTGTCTATCTATCTTTATCTTTGGTGACACTATTGACTATTGGTAGTGAGAGACCCTGGTCCTCATATTTATGACTATACCTGATTTAGTTCCTGGAAATGCCTTTCAAAGACAGAATATAATACTGAAAATGTAAAGGAAAATTGTGATTCCCCCATGTACACAGAAACTTAAAACTCTGCAATTGCTGGAGGGGAGGTGGATGGCAGGATGGGGTAAATGGGTAATGGGCATTAAGGAAGGCACATGATGTAATGAGCACTAGGTATTGTAGGCAATTGACAAAAACTGAACTCTGAACCTGAAACTAATGATACCCTCTACGTGGAGCAATTGAATGTACATAAAATAATATATAAAAAAAAACACAAAGACTCCTGTCAGTCAATATCAATGATGACTCTAAAAAAGTTGTAGCATAAGAAAACCAAAAACTTATCTGTAATGAATTTACCCCCAAAATGTTTTAAAGACAAGCAAAGTTGATTCACAAGAGAAGACATATGAAAAAAACAATAAAGATGTGAAAGTATGTTTAAACTAGGGAGTGAGCACTCTTCTACATTTCTGGTAGGAGTAAAAATTGGTAAGACCAATTTAGGAATAGATATAAAATATGTACTTTTGATCCAGTATCTCCAGTTTTGCCAAAAAAATGATCAGAGGGCACACAGAGAAATCGATGAAAGAATATTCACCATTGTGTTGTTTATATTGATGAAAAAATGGAAAAAAGTATATTTCCACAGAATATTTATATGGTAAAATACTATGCAGTTATTAATCATATTTCAATAAACCTTTAATTTAACAAGACTAATTAAAGTTTATCCCAACTAAACCCCAACTAAAAGGTGGTTAAAAAAATATAGAAAGACACACATGAGACACAAAAGTCACCACTCATAAGAGAAAAAAGTAGTAAACAGGACTTCATCAAAATTGAAGCATTATTCTTATTCTCATTAAACCAAAAATTATTAGTAAAATGAAAAAGGAACCATAGACTGGGAGAAAATAACCACAGTACATATATCTGACAATTGCTATAACTCAGGAATGAAAAAACCAACTCAATAAAAAATGCACTAAAGACTTGGACACTACTTTAAAGAAGATATAGAAATGGCCAGTATACAACTGAAAAGGGGCTTTATTTACCAGTCATCAAGAAAATGAAGTTGTCATTGCAAGAAGATGCTAGCATACACCCACTGGAGTGGCTAAAATTAAAATGACTGATAATGCCAAATATTGGCAAAGATATAAAGTACTGGAACTCTGATGCACGGTTCGTAGGAGCATGAAATTGTAGGATTATTTTGGAAAACTGTTTGGCAGTTGATTATAAAGTTAAATATATACTTCCCCTATGACCCAGCAATTCCAGTTCCTAAGAATTACCAAAGAGAAACAAAATCATCTGTCTACAAAAAGACTTGTACAAGAATATACTTAGAAACTTTATTCATACTACCAAAAACTGGCAGCAAAGGAAATGTTTGCCAACAGGAAAATGGATAAATGAATTGTGATTTACGTTCACCAAAGAGAATATTATTCAGCAGTTAGAGGAAATTAACTACTGATAAAAGCAATACACTGGATGAACTTCAAAACTATTAAGTTGCACAAAAGAAGTCAGATACATAAAGGATATATGTATGATTCCAAATATGTTAATTTCAGGGACAGGGAAAACAAATCTATGGTCACCAAAATCAGAATAAATGATTGCCTATGTGTTGGAAAGGCAATTGCCTGGAATAAGGCACGAGGAATCTTCTTCTTTTTTTTTAATTGTTACTAAATTTTTTTTTCCAGTGTTCCAAGATTCATTTCCCATTCCCCACACCCAGTGCTCTACACTTTAGGTGTCTCCAGTACCCACCACCAGGGTCTCCCATCCCTCCACCCCCTTCCCTCCAAGTCCCTCAGTTTGTTTCTGTGTCCAAAGTCTCTGTTGTTTCGTTTCCCTCCCTAGATTACCCTAGTTCCCATTTACTTTCCTTCTCCCACTGTCCTCCAGTTTACCCCTCATGCACCGCAAGTAAGTGAAACCATGCGATACTTGACTTTCTCTTCTTGGCTTATTTCATTCAGCATAATCTCTTCCAGTCCAGTCCATGTTGCTACAAAAGTTGGATATTCGTCCTTTCTGATGTACCACATCTTCTTTATCCATTCATCTGTTGATGGGCACCTTGGCTCTTTCCACAGTTTGGCGATTGTGGCCATTGCTGTGATGAACATTGGGGTGCATATGGCCCTTCTTTTCACTACATCCGTATTGTTGGGGTAAATGCCCAGTAGTGCAATTGCAGGGTCATAGGGTAGCTCTATCTTTAATTTTTTAAGGAATCTCCACACTGTTTTCCAAAGCGGCTGCACCAGTTTACATTCCCACCAACAGTGTAAGAGGGTTCCCCTTTCTCCGCAGCCTCTCCAACACTTGTTGTTT